>JBCNJP010005449.1:0-29000 GCA_039602395.1 Deinandra increscens subsp. villosa
TTTTTTTTTGCTTTAATAATTATATTACATATATACACTATTATCAATATGTTATATTACATATATGCAGCGGTATTGTAGTACGTCTATGTAGGCATAAAATCATATATAAAACACGAGATTTTGGAGACAATCCGTCTCAACACTAAAAATATTATTATGAACAAATCCACAAATTACTAACACCTATAACCCATTTATTTGTATTAATCTTACATCTTAAAAAACAAAAACCTAATTATATACAAATTGTTGGAATTTTGAGAGAAAAACTAGTGAAAAATGTGTTTTTTCATTAAGTGTGAAAATGAGTTTTTCACCAACTTTGGACTAAAATAAAATATAGATAACATAGGTTGTTGCCTTTGTGTTTTATAGGTTTGCGTAGTATGCTGTGAGGGATTTCCAACGCATCAAACCACGTCCAAATCCGAGCTCGTATAAATGAGATATCGATGCTCAAAGTTGAGGGTTCAAAGCTGTCAAAGCTGCGAAAATTAGAGAGAAATGCTAAGTATAGCATGAGAACTCATCCCACATTGGTTCAAAGCTGTCAAACCAAAAGTGGTTTATAAGGTGGGAACCTTACCAACTATTGTTTCCTCTAGTAGGACACATCCCTTGGACCCTAAGGGGTCACCCCTAACTCACACTCGCACTCGCACATGCGCGCACGCGTGGCTTGGGCGTACGAGGCGCATTGTGGCGCTTTGATGGTGCACTTATAGTTCCGGTTGAAGTTCAAGCGGAACGAGTTCGAGCGGGTGGGACCAAACGGAATAGTTGAACCGGGCGGAACCGAGTTCAACCTGAATAGTGGTTCAGGTTGAAGTTCAAGCGGAAGGTTGGTCCGGAAGCGCCAGTTCAGCTGGAAAACAGCTGTAACGCGGGGTCCTCCTGATTAACAGCTGGAAACGCGTTTTTGAGCTATTAAGGTAATTCCGCGTTAATTAGAAATCAATTTGCATTAAAGACGTTTAATGCAAAGTTTGACTACGAATTATTTTTGTGTGCTTAACAAGTCATTCTCACCACTATAAATTGTAACACCCCAAAATTTCATGACTTAAGTTATATACGTGTGCTATATGTGTTAAGTAGCTAAAATACATGTGAAGTAATATATATACGTAGAATAGAGAAATGTCGGGATTCACGTACGAATATTCGACACGACATTCGAGGAAATGTCAAGAGGTGAACTTTATAGAATATGATAGATAACGAAAAATAAAGACCGTAGGCGCAAACGGATCTCGAATCCGAGTTATGACGAAGCGGGAAAAGGCAAAATAGTGATTTGGGTCCGGTTTGTAATGAACCGTATTTAAGCACGAACATTACTAAAATAACACCGAAGAAAAAGTAGAATAACAGGTATTACTAAATAATTGGGTTATAATTGTTATAAAATATAAAAGTTATATTAGACTCCCGTAATATATTAGTTATTCGAGAATTTCTATAAGTCGTCTGTGAAATATTAAATTATTTAACAGGTTCAGAATACGAGGTATAATAATTATTATATCCTATAATATCTAAATGTCTTGGTGTCTCAATATCATTCATTTGAATGATTACTTCTTATGATTCATCAAATTTTATCCTAGTCACCATGCTAGGTGTCAATTCTCATGATTAGTCACCATGCTAGGTGTCAATTCTCATGCTTAGTCACTAGGACACTTGTAAGAAGCATGTGAGACACTCTTGGCTATAAATAGACCATGGATCCATCCATTTTTCCTTGCTAATTCACCTAAAATCAACCTAAAACCTCTAAGAAACCTCAAGAACACCAAGAACACTCTAGCTTGCATTTTTGAAGATTCAAAGGGAGTTAGGAGCCCATCTTCTGGAATAGATCAGCTTAAGGTATGTTTAACATAAGCCTTCAATTAGTTTCATGATTCATAACACTTAGATATGCCTTTTAAGAATAATGCAAGATTAAGGTTCTTTAACGTGTTTTGTTGAGATTGGGAGTTCTAGTGGGAATCATGGGTTAAAATTTGGTATGACGCCTTAGAATAACCTGTTTTAAGAAAGCCTTAAGTTAGTTCATGTTTAAAGAAGGTTTGGTATGGTTTCACCATGTTGGTTATCAAGAACAAGTAAACCAAGAACAAGAACATAAACATTGGTGTTTTGATCATAGTAATTCCGCCTCCTGGTCGTGATAACGCCTATACGGTCGGTCATGATCATCACCACACTAAAACACAAATATGGGTGATATCTCATAGTAATCCCGCCTCCTGGTCGTGATAACGCCTATACGGTCGGTCATGAGAATCACTCATCAAGCGCATAAAGGCTTGGACAAGGGTAATGATATTCAACAAAAGAACATGTTTTTATATATAATAAGTATATATAAGTTCAATTGTGATAATTAGTAAAATATACCGAGCTATTCGGGTACTTAGAAGTTCGTGCGGACCGGAAGGGTAAGCGCCTGTACACTGGGGTTTCTGGCATAGCGAGGGTGTCGCATAAATCCCAAATGGGACCTGGCATCCCTCACTGGGCGATCTCGGAGTGAGCGTTTACTTATAGGAATGCGCGTCTTCATATTATAATTAGAAAAGTTATATTGACTATAAAGGACATTTTGGTCATTTTAACCTCTGAGAAAGTATAGTCTTAGGATTATAGAGCATAGAAGATGTTTATAATATAAAGCCTTGCATTAATACAACCGATACACGATTAGGTTTGGATCGAGGCCTTTAGTGAAGATTCCGCCTGAGATTATTCGAGTAAAAGGGCAAAGGTGAGTCTTTCTCTCACTGGGCAATTACTTTTATGAAACGGGATGTGTTGTTCTGTATTAAATTGTATATTTGACTGCCATTAGTATCTATAAATGTTGAGGCCTGAAGGGTTAGATACGATCTTGGAAGAGGGCCCATGTGACACGTACAAATAGGTAGTATGCATACAGATAGACCTAGTTGCTTGGACGATCATTCCCGATCCTGATTCTGTGATCCCTGCCATGGATATACATGTTTATATGATGCTGTAGTCAAAAATTTAATTACATATGAACTGCTACGTTTATGAAACTCACCAGCATTATGCTGAGCCCCAAATGTTGTCTTTTTCTTTTGGTCGCACATCTTAGGTACCATGTAGTAGCAGATAGCTAGACACGGATGGGACGAGGAAGAAGCTAGTATAGAAGTCTGAATTTTGGTTGGACGAAGACATAGACTTCTAGTTTCAAATAAGAACTTGAATGTTGTATTATCTTTGTACTTTGTAGATCCTACAACTTTTGTTATGAATAAAGTTAAAGACTTCCGCTGTAAACTTTGATTAGTGCCATGTGCTTTCTTTTATTCGACGCGTAACACTCCCTAGTGCTTATCCTGGGATGCGGGTGTTACAAGTTGGTATCAGAGCACTGGTTTAAGAGAACTAGGTACAAGATAGTATCTGGACTTAAACTAAGATAGACCCCTTGAGATAAGCTTATATATAATGCCTAGATTAAGATAGGACATTGGGATTTTAGTATTTTATCAAAGATTAGTGTAAGGTCGGTAGTGGTTTTAGCCTTGAAAACTATCATCTCTACCCACAGGTGCACTAAGATCTTGTAAAAGACTTACTCCACCCATACGTTGTAGTTAATTTTCTATTCCAAATATAGAACGTTTGAATTTCGTCATTTGAGAACGCGATCTAGACAGAGCTAATAGATGATAAGATCGAATCGATTACGTACTCCAACAAATCTAGACTCCTCTGGGAGCCAAGACGTCAGCTAGCAGATGTAGATGCCAATGAAGTTAAGGAAAGCGTTGGACATACAATAGGAAATACTTTGGATATGTAAGTATGAGGAATACCTGAGGGCAATTAGCTACTGCAGTAGGGTATTCATTTATACGAAAAGTATCTGAGGTATCAACTGCTGTATAGACATTAGTGAAAAACGTATTGGGAATGATTTGGGACGTTAAAGTATAATTTCAGATCTGTTATACTGTAACGCTTCAAATTGTAATCCATCACATGAACACTAATAAATCCAATCAAGGAAGCAACTGCAATAAAGACTGCAGTATGGATCGTAGAACATGCAAATTGAAACTATGGATTCCGGGAAGTACCCTTTCCCGAGATTTACATCCATACGATACGAGCATAGAAAGCAGATGCTTTAAAGCAATAGGATGTCATCAGGGAATTGTGATCGCTACGAGATCACTAGAGCTCTGCAGGAAATTTTCCTATCAACATGCGTGAAGTCCGGAAAGCAAAAGAAGACATCATCAACAGTGACTTGAAAGTCAAAGGCTAGCATAGAGCCAGTAACGGAAGCCGGTGATGAGCCTGAAATAGTTACAAAGACGCCGATAAATCTAAAGATCGAAATCATAAGGCAATAGATAAATCCACATAGTCAATCGCTTAGAACCTTTACCTTAATTTAGTTTTCATTATTACGTACGAAAAGACGCAGTTGCCACTCTTTAGTAAAATTGCGGGAAGGCGGACACAACATCCACGAACGGATACCGAGACGCGTAAAAAAATTAGATTCACTACACACACATTTCTTTTCCAAACTTTGCTCTAGTAAGACACGATAGAACCAGTATTAAGGATACATGCAATCAGAAGAACTGAAGCCAGCAAGAGTATTGATCTGAAAAAGAGATCATGCCCGTGAAACGGTGTGGAAGATTAGAACTAGAGTCCCTGAGATCTAAGGTGAGTTCATATCACGCGATGTGACTCACTGAATAGACTTGACTCGTTTCTGTCAGATCCTAACTGACAAGAAATGAAACAGTAATGATAAATGGGACTGCATGCTCAACGAGAATTTTAAAGAAGCGGCGATGCCAGGCTTAGAGGTCTGAATTCGATATTAGGAATTATCACACAGTGTACTGCACCGATGCAAGTAAATGGTCAGTATTTGACAAATGTTTTTCTTAAGATCAATGCCAAGCTAGGAATAACGGTAGATAAATTTAGATATTGAATAGACTCACAGAATGCTATACGCAAACTGTCTGTAAGTAGAGGAAGGCTCAACTTCATATGCAAAGATCGTGATGGATCGGCAATAAAGATTGTAAAACATGGAAGTGCATGGGTCAAGAGGTAAGTCATACCCAACGTATGTGATGTTAGTCCAATTTGTCGTCATTATTATGCTTATATTATCTTATTTAATAACAATAATGGTTGGATTACATGGCATTTTCACGGGTTTTTGTATTGTGAGGTACCACGAGCTTAAGTAGCTAACAATGGAGTTTTATGAAGAACTGGAAGCTGCTGGTACGAGGATCGAGAATCGAGCGGGAATGAGTGAAGACTTAGAAGAAATTGAAGAAAGTTCCTGAGATCCAGATCTGGGCGGTACGCCCAGAATAGAAGAAATCAGGGCGGTACGCCCTAAAAGTTAGATATGCGGCCGAGATTTACAATCCGGGCGGTACGCCCAGAGTGAAGAACTTTGGGGCGGTACGCCCCGATCCAGTCGGCAGAAGTTGTAGATTAGGGTTTAGTATTTAAACTTGTTTCTTAAGATTTTGTCATTCATGCATTGTTTTTAGACGACCAGAGGCTTAGGGTTTGCGAATTCCACCATTGTTTTGGAGATTTTGAAGCATTCTAATCATTCGGTACGTTAATTTAATGCAATCTTTCAATAAAATCATGTTTGTTTCATTAGCCATGTCCGGCTAATCCACCACTAACCGCTTTTGGTGATTGGTTGGTGGATTCGTTCTATGTTTAACCTATTTCTTGACTAGTTATTCCGGAATACTTGCTACCGTTGAATACCTACATGCGGAATTGTTAAAATCAACTAGTAATCTAGGGTTTTAGTGGTCCACTGTTTATTGATCTAGCACTTTCTTGCGGCAGGACTAATCAGCCCATTAGGAAACTAGGTTATTAGGTCAAGGAAGCAATTGGGGGGCATGTCTATGTGTCACGGTTAAGGAATTAGGTTATTCTAGATCGGTAGCCAACCAGGATCCAGAAGTGGTTAGATTTGTCTCATTTGATAATTCCATCAATTTCTTAGTTTAAAGTTAGCAACTTTATTAGTTAATTTAATCAAATCAATCAAAACAGCTAAGTGGCAAAGTAGGTAATTTTAGGTTAATCAGTAATTTTAGTTAATTTAGTTAATCAACTCATCAATTTCCACATATTCCCTAGGTTCGATAACCCTAACTTCCACTACTACAAAATTAATCTAGGTTGGGGATTTGAAACGGCCTGACAAACCGTTATCAAATTGGCGCCGTTGCCGGGGAATTAGTGCGCTTTTTGATTTGTTGATTTTTGTTTAATTCGCAATTTTTGTTTCATTTTTTTTAAAAAAAAAAAAAAAAAACTGACAGAAAGTTTTTCATTTTTGTTTCATTTTTTTCAGGAGCCGTTATCAAACCACTTCATGAAACAAGTCCTTGAACCGTTATCAAATTCGTAAACCGGGTTGTTTTGGCCCACACTTTTCAAAGATGCGTTTGAGTTCGTGAAGCATTGCACGAGATGTCAGCAGTTGGGAAGCATCACAAAGCGTGATGAGATGCCTTTGCAACCAATTTTGGTTGTAGAGATTTTTGATGTTTGGGGCATAGATTTTATGGGCCCTTTTCCTAACTCGAATGGTTTTCTTTACATTCTAGTAGCGGTAGATTATGTGTCCAAATGGATAGAAGCCATAGCTACTAAGACCAATGACCATAGCGTAGTTTGCAAATTTGTCCAACAAAACATTTTCTCTAGGTTTAGAATCCCTCGTGTGATCATAAGTGATGGGGGGTCCCATTTCAAGAACTTTCGATTTGGCAAACTACTCAAGAAGTATGGCATAGACCACCGAATTGCAACCCCATATCATCCGCAAACAAGCGGTCAAGTGGAGGTTTCCAATCGGCAAATCAAAGAAATTTTACAGAAAACTGTGCGAATCGACCGCAAGGATTGGTCTTCCAAATTGAATGACGCCTTGTGGGCGTATCGCACTGCTTTTAAAACGCCTATTGGAACCACTCCCTATCGGTTGGTCTATGGGAAGGGATGTCATTTACCTGTTGAGTTAGCTCACAGAGCATTATGGGCTGTGAAAGAAGTTAACTTGGATTATGATGCTGCAGGTAGAGAAAGGAAGCTCCAGCTGGGAGAATTGGAAGAACTACGCGATGAGGCGTATGAGAGTGCAGATGCATACAAGAATAAGATGAAGAAAGTGCATGATGCACGTTTGAAGAAGATGGATTTCCAGGTAGGTCAAAAGGTTTGGTTATTTAACTCACGGTTGAAATTGTTTCCAGGTAAGCTGAAAAGCAAATGGACGGGGCCATTCCTCATCACAAGTGTGGGGGGGTATGGTAATTTCGAGATTGAAGACCTGGATGACCACCTGAAGCAGGTAGTTAATGGGCACAGATTGAAGCCATATTTGGATTCGGCAGACATTCACGGACAAGTCGACAAAGACGATTACTTTTTGGCGCCCGCATCTGAAAGCCCTGAAACGTGAAAGGGAAGTACGGTCTGGCTGAAGACCTTAAAAACTTAGCGCTAACTGGGAGGCAACCCAGGGGTTTGATTTAATTTTCATTTTTGGTGTGTTTTCGTAGTTTTGTTAGATTTTACGTTTTTTTGTGTTTTCAGGAAATCGGAAGGCTCGGGAGTGAATATGTGCCATAAACTGCATTTCAGGTAAGTTTCAATGAAAATTTTGCAATACACATGCTCGGTGGTGCAAAAGTGGTGTTTTACCAGAGATAGAAAATTTTTGAGGCTCTAAAATTTCCAAACTTTCTGCCAAAATAGGGCATGGGCGGTACGCCCATTATTACCCAAGTCTGGGCGGTACGCCCGGAAATTCTCTAATATTTTTCAAATTTCGAAACACGGGCGGTACGCCCTATCTTTTTTTTTTAAGATATAAAAACAAAATAACCAAAAAGTACAAGGGTCAAAGAAACAAAACCGATCGGCAATGGTAGTGAAGTCAGCATGATCAGCACCTACTCCTCATCATCCCCACCAGTATCTCCAGCATCTCCACATGTACCACTCGGACCTGCATCTGGATCACCGCCCTCATCTCCACCAGCATCAGCATCATCACCTCCCTCAGGCTCCTGAAAGAAATCAGGGATCGGTATGCCCTGATGTGACATCATATGCCGCATAGCCCTCTCTATCCTCTCAAAACGAACATCCACATAATCAAGCACTGTCTCCTGAACCATATCCAATGTAACCTGATCGGCCCTCGGCGGCCTCTCTGGTCTCTGCCTCAGCGGCCTCTCAACCTGGTGTAGAATCCTATGCCGCCTCGCGGCCCTAGCAGCCTCATCACCCTGAACTACCCTATCTCGCACGGCCTCCCACTGCGGGGGATCAGTCATGGTGACCATCTTGGCCAACCTCATGTCACCCAACTCATAATGAGACGTCTCCGCCCCTCTAGTCAAATGGGTCTCCAAATACCTACCCTGATCAAACACACCTAACCTCCTAGCCAACCGCGTCACATACGGTCCCATGCTCAGATGTACCCCCGATCCAGATGTCCTCCTCCTAGCAAACGACGAAATCAACACTCCAGCGATGTTGAGGTCATGGCCTCCAACAATCGAGCGTAACACCGCCAAATCCAGCTTCGTGACCTTCTCGACACCGGAACGGCGGCCGAGAATGGTACACGCAACGATCCTATGAATGTATCTAAGAACAGGATCCCTAATCTGTGACTCCACCAAACTCTCAAAGAACGGAACTGCCCCAATCTCATCCCAAAATGCAGCGAGCTGCAAGTCAGTAACCCCCTGTGGGTGGGGTCGGCTAAACAGCCCCCTCGGCAGCTCTGCAAATGCCGGCTCCTCAACCTCCTCCTGGGTGTACAACCCTGACACGACCGCAAACTCAGGTATACTCATGTGATGAGTCTGGCGGCCAAGAGCGAAAGTCAGGGCGTTCCCGTCGCCAAACTTCCCAGGACCCATGAGATCTTGCCAGAGGCCGATGTGTTGCCGCCAACAGTCGCGAGGAGGAACCACGCACACCACTCGTTTCTGAGATTCGAGCGCGACTCGCAGGAGGATAGGCAGATGCGGCGGTTTGTTCAGATGCCGCTATTACATCATAGGACGATCGACTGGGGTTTGTTGGCTCAGCTAGGACAGCTGGAGCGTATTAGAGGACTGATTACTGATCGCTGGAGGAGGGCGTTGACACCGGACGAGCATCAGTATGTTGAGTTGACGGTGGAGTTTCTATCTACTTTCCAGGTGGGTCCTGGGAAGTTTGGCGACGGGAACGCCCTGACTTTCGCTCTTGGCCGCCAGACTCATCACATGAGTATACCTGAGTTTGCGGTCGTGTCAGGGTTGTACACCCAGGAGGAGGTTGAGGAGCCGGCATTTGCAGAGCTGCCGAGGGGGCTGTTTAGCCGACCCCACCCACAGGGGGTTACTGACTTGCAGCTCGCTGCATTTTGGGATGAGATTGGGGCAGTTCCGTTCTTTGAGAGTTTGGTGGAGTCACAGATTAGGGATCCTGTTCTTAGATACATTCATAGGATCGTTGCGTGTACCATTCTCGGCCGCCGTTCCGGTGTCGAGAAGGTCACGAAGCTGGATTTGGCGGTGTTACGCTCGATTGTTGGAGGCCATGACCTCAACATCGCTGGAGTGTTGATTTCGTCGTTTTCTAGGAGGAGGACATCTGGATCGGGGGTACATCTGAGCATGGGACCGTATGTGACGCGGTTGGCTAGGAGGTTAGGTGTGTTTGATCAGGGTAGGTATTTGGAGACCCATTTGACTAGAGGGGCGGAGACGTCTCATTATGAGTTGGGTGACATGAGGTTGGCCAAGATGGTCACCATGACTGATCCCCCGCAGTGGGAGGCCGTGCGAGATAGGGTAGTTCAGGGTGATGAGGCTGCTAGGGCCGCGAGGCGGCATAGGATTCTACACCAGGTTGAGAGGCCGCTGAGGCAGAGACCAGAGAGGCCGCCGAGGGCCGATCAGGTTACATTGGATATGGTTCAGGAGACAGTGCTTGATTATGTGGATGTTCGTTTTGAGAGGATAGAGAGGGCTATGCGGCATATGATGTCACATCAGGGCATACCGATCCCTGATTTCTTTCAGGAGCCTGAGGGAGGTGATGATGCTGATGCTGGTGGAGATGAGGGCGGTGATCCAGATGCAGGTCCGAGTGGTACAGGTGGAGATGCTGGAGATACTGGTGGGGATGATGAGGAGTAGGTGCTGATCATGCTGACTTCACTACCATTGCCGATCGGTTTTGTTTCTTTTTTTTTATTTAAAAATCCGGGCGTACCGCCCTAAACATAAGGTTTTAGGGCGTACCGCCCGTGTTTCGAAATTTGAAAAATATTAGAGAATTTCCGGGCGTACCGCCCAGACTTGGGTAATAATGGGCGTACCGCCCATGCCCTATTTTGGCAGAAAGTTTGGAAATTTTAGAGCCTCAAAAATTTTCTATCTGTGGTAAAACACCACTTTTGCACCACCGAGCATGTGTATTGCAAAATTTTTCATTGAAACTTACCTGAAATGCAGTTTATGGCACATATTCACTCCCGAGCCTTCCGATTTCCTGAAAACACAAAAAAAACGTAAAATCTAACAAAACTACGAAAACACACCAAAAATGAAAATTAAATCAAACCCCTGGGTTGCCTCCCAGTTAGCGCTAAGTTTTTAAGGTCTTCAGCCAGACCGTACTTCCCTTTCACGTTTCAGGGCTTTCAGATGCGGGCGCCAAAAAGTAATCGTCTTTGTCGACTTGTCCGTGAATGTCTGCCGAATCCAAATATGGCTTCAATCTGTGCCCATTAACTACCTGCTTCAGGTGGTCATCTAGGTCTTCGATCTCGAAATTACCATACCCCCCACACTTGTGATGAGGAATGGCCCCGTCCATTTGCTTTTCAGCTTACCTGGAAACAATTTCAACCGTGAGTTAAATAACCAAACCTTTTGACCTACCTGGAAATCCATCTTCTTCAAACGTGCATCATGCACTTTCTTCATCTTATTCTTGTATGCATCTGCACTCTCATACGCCTCATCGCGTAGTTCTTCCAATTCTCCCAGCTGGAGCTTCCTTTCTCTACCTGCAGCATCATAATCCAAGTTAACTTCTTTCACAGCCCATAATGCTCTGTGAGCTAACTCAACAGGTAAATGACATCCCTTCCCATAGACCAACCGATAGGGAGTGGTTCCAATAGGCGTTTTAAAAGCAGTGCGATACGCCCACAAGGCGTCATTCAATTTGGAAGACCAATCCTTGCGGTCGATTCGCACAGTTTTCTGTAAAATTTCTTTGATTTGCCGATTGGAAACCTCCACTTGACCGCTTGTTTGCGGATGATATGGGGTTGCAATTCGGTGGTCTATGCCATACTTCTTGAGTAGTTTGCCAAATCGAAAGTTCTTGAAATGGGACCCCCCATCACTTATGATCACACGAGGGATTCCAAACCTAGAGAAAATGTTTTGTTGGACAAATTTGCAAACTACGCTATGGTCATTGGTCTTAGTAGCTATGGCTTCTATCCATTTGGACACATAATCTACCGCTACTAGAATGTAAAGAAAACCATTCGAGTTAGGAAAAGGGCCCATAAAATCTATGCCCCAAACATCAAAAATCTCTACAACCAAAATTGGTTGCAAAGGCATCTCATCACGCTTTGTGATGCTTCCCAACTGCTGACATCTCGTGCAATGCTTCACGAACTCAAACGCATCTTTGAAAAGTGTGGGCCAAAACAACCCGGATGAAAGAACCCGGTGACCCGTCTTATGTCCACTAAAGTGACCTCCACATGCCGATGCGTGAACCAACTCTAGCACTGCTTGTACCTCCGACTCTGGTATGCACCTCCGGATTATTTGATCCGGTCCTATCTTGAACAAATCCGGCTCATCCCATATGTACTTCTGTGCTTGGGACTTCAAATGTATCTTCTTTCTCCTAGGCCAATGCTCCGGAATTGTACCTGCAGCCAAATAATTGACAATGTTAGCATACCACGGTAAATTAGAAACACTTAACAATTGTTCATCCGGAAACTGCTCATTGATGCTCCATTCATCTTCTTCTCCTTCAATGTGGGGCAATCGGGACAAATGGTCCGCCACCACATTCTCGCTACCCTTCTTGTCTCTAATCTCCAAATTAAACTCCTGCAACAAAAGGATCCACCGAATGAGCCTCGGCTTGGCATCCTTCTTCTCCATCAAGTACCGGACCGCACTGTGGTCCGAATACACAATCACCTTGCTTCCCCAGATATATGACCTGAACTTATCAAGAGCAAACACAACTGCAAGTAATTCTTTTTCAGTGGTAGTATAATTCAATTGAGCCCCATCTAAAGTCTTACTTGCATAATAGATCACAACCGGTTTTTTATCTACCCTTTGACCCAAAACTGCCCCAACAGCAAAATCTGAGGCATCACACATAATTTCAAAAGGTATGGACCAATCAGGTGCTTGCAAAACTGGTGCCTCAATTAATTTGTTTTTCAAAGTGTTAAAAGAATTTAGACACTCATCATTAAAATCAAAAATTTCATCTTTTAACAACAGTTTGCAAAGAGGTTTAGTAATTTTGCTAAAATCTTTAATGAACCTCCTGTAAAACCCGGCATGACCTAAAAATGCTCTAATACCCTTAACATTCATGGGAGGAGGCAAAGTTGAAATCACTTTAATTTTTGCCCTATCAACCTCAATCCCACGACTCGACACCACGTGTCCCAACACAATCCCCTCTTGAACCATAAAATGGCTCTTCTCCCAACTTAACACTAGATTGGTTTCTATGCAACGTTCTAAAACTCGTGTTAATTGGTTCAAACAAGACTCAAACGATGTACCAAAAATTGAGAAATCGTCCATGAAAATCTCAAGTGAATCCCCGATCATATCAGAAAAAATAGCCATCATACATCTTTGAAAAGTGGCCGGGGCATTACACAAACCGAATGGCATCCTCCGGAATGCAAAGGTACCATAAGGACAAGTAAAAGTGGTATTTTGTTGGTCATCGGGGTGAATGGCAATTTGGTTGTACCCCGAATAACCGTCTAGAAAACAGTAAAACTTTTGACCGGACAACTTCTCAATTATTTGGTCAATGAAAGGTAGAGGAAAATGGTCTTTGGAAGTTGCGGAATTTAACTTCCTATAATCAATGCAAATTCGCCACCCGGTTACCGGTCGGGTGGCTATTTCCTCACCTTTCTCGTTCCTAACAATCTGAATTCCTGCTTTCTTAGGAACGGTTTGAGTTGGACTTACCCATGAACTATCGGAGATAGGATAGATAATACCTGCATCCAGCCATTTGAGTACCTCCTTCTTGACTACCTCTCGCATGTTCGGGTTAAGCCTCCGTTGTGCATCTCTCGCGGGCTTTGCTCCTTCCTCAGTAATGATCTTGTGCATGACTATGGATGGACTGATTCCCTTCAAATCTGCAATGGTCCATCCAATAGCCGCCCGATGCTTCACTAACACCTTCATCAACTCTTCCTCCTGCTCCTTAGTTAAACCTGCAGAAACAATAACCGGAAGAGTGTTATTCTCACCAACAAAATTATACTTCAAATGTTTAGGAAGTTCTTTAAGTTCAAGAGAAGGTGGTGATTCGAGTGAAGGTTTCAATTGTGAGTCGATGTGCTCCGGTAAGCTCTCCACTTGAATAGACCATGGCGGTCTTTGGTCTCTCACAGCCATCAACTCTTGGCTCTCATCCTCTGCTTCCATCTCCTTGACCATATCAGCATAGCCCCTGCCAAACAAAGCAAATTCCTCGGGGGTCCCATCCTCCTCATTAACAGAGAAAAATGGAGGTGTAAGACCTTCGACGATTTCAGCCCGAAAGCATTCATCATCTTCCCGAGGGTTAGTCACATTGCCAAAAACACTTAACCGCATTTTGCGGTTCCCAAAAGTCATGTCCACGGTACCCGACCTGCAATCAATTTGTGAGTGACTAGTAGCTAGAAAAGGTCGACCCAAAATTACCGTGGGCTGAGCAGTTTTTTCAACTGACACATAATCCAAAACCAAAAAATCTACCGGATAGAAAAATTCATTAACTTTAACTATAACATCCGATAGAATTCCCCGGGGAAGCTTAGGGGTCAAATCAGCCAAAATCACCGTAGTGTCGGCTTTCTTCAAAGGTCCAAAGTCGTACTGATCGTACAAGCTCCCCGGTAAAATACTCACACTCGCTCCAAGATCCAAAAGGGCGCGGGTCATCTGAAAGTCACCAACTTGAATTGAAATAATTGGTGCCCCCGGATCTTGGAGTTTCTTTGGCAAAATGCCTGAAATTATGGCACTCACATCTGCATTTGCGTCAAGCTGTTTTGGAATCTTGTAATTCCGTTTTTGAGTGCACATGTCTTTCAAGTACTTTGCGTAAGCTGGAATTTGCTTAATTGCATCTAAAAGGGGAAGATTGATTTTAACTTGTTTGAAAATATCCCACATCTCATCTTGTTGTGGTCCCCGTTTAGATGTTTTCTGATTAGGTTCAATTAAAGCTTTTGGAAAAGGTACCGACTTTTTCTGTTCAACCACTTCATTATCTATCACCCTATTACCAGATTCATTAAAGGTTACCTTTTTTGGTGTCCTAGGGTTACTAGACTCGGTTGCAACTGACTTTGGTTTAGTTTGGTCGGTTTCCGGCTCACTTTCATCATCACTTACCCAATCCTCCACCACCCCATCAACTTGTGGTGGAGGTGCCCCTACCTTATTATCTACGGACTTACCTTAGCGTAAAGTGGTGATCTTGTTGATCGGCACGTGTCGCGTGTTCTTGGAACTAGACGACTGACCTTGCTGATGTTGTGGGTTTATGGTGGTGTCACTAGGCAACTTTCCTGGATCTCGCCTTGATGCCTCTGCAGCCAACTGCCCCAACTGTTTCTGAACTGCTCCCATTGTCTTGTCTTGAAGCTCAAATCTCCGATCAAATCCATGAACTTTGTCGGTCAACTGTCTGTTGCTGGCGGATAACTGTCTTTGCTCCTCGACTATCTGCTTTTGACCATCTGCGAGTGAGTTCATTTTCTCCATTAAGGCGGCGAATTGCGCTTGCATCCCATCTTCCGGTGTCGGTTGAGCTTGTTGGTAGCTTCCTTGGGGCGGGTTTCCACCTTGAGTGTAGGTGTTCCGTTGATAGCCCCCTTGGTTGTAACCGGATGCTCGGCCTTGATATTGTGTTGAAGCTCCACCCTGCACATTAGAAGATTGAAAGTTAGGATTTAATTGATTATTTGCATTGCCATACCTGAAATTTGGGTGGTTGCGAAGGTTGGGATGGTAAGTGTTGGAATTCATTGCTCCCTGGACATAATTGACATCCTCGCTTTGCTGAACCATGGTGGAACATGCCTCCACCGAGTGGCCTAATTCGCCACAACCCGTGCACACCGGAAATTGTGCACTAGCCTTCACCTCTTCTGATGCACCCCCCAACTTCATTTGGGTCACCTGCTTCTCCAACAGAAGCGTTTGCTGACGAAGCTTCTCAATGCGTTCCTCTGCCTCATAATCAACCGACTTGACCGCTGCGGATCGCGATCTTCTCCCATTTTGAGCAAGCCTTTTTGATGTGGCACTCAACCTCTCCATGTGCCCCCAATCTACCTCTTCCGTATTGGTTAGGAATGTCCCATTGCTGATGGAGTTCAGATCTCTGATGTCTTCTGGGAGGAGACCATCATAAAATGCCTTGATGAGATCCCAAGTGTCGATCCGATGATGTGGGCATTTACGCAACAAGTCCTTGAACCGAGTGAGTGCTTCATGAAATGGTTTTGATGCCCACACTTTTCAGAAATTCGTAGTCCTTGAACCTAGATTAATTTTGTAAAAGTGGTTGAGATCCCAAGTGTCGATCCGATGATGTGGGCATTTACGCATCAGAAATTTTTGTTTCATACCGATCCCTGATTTCTTTCAGGAGCCTGAGGGAGGTGATGATGCTGATGCTGGTGGAGATGAGGGCGGTGATCCAGATGCAGGTCCGAGTGGTACAGGTGGAGATGCTGGAGATACTGGTGGGGATGATGAGGAGTAGGTGCTGATCATGCTGACTTCACTACCATTGCCGATCGGTTTTGTTTCTTTGACCCTTTTTTGGTTATTTTGTTTTTACATGATCATGGTCTGTATGCTATTATATTATATGATAACTGGGGGTACTGTACGGGGTAACCGGTTGGGTGGTTGTGATTTTATTTTTGATGTATATATAGTTGGTATGATGTGTTTGTTTCTTGGTAGCACCATGGTTGAGATGTGACATTCCATACATTACTTCTTCCATCCGATTTCTGGAATTCACGATCTGTGGCGAGAGGGTGTTGGCACGACTTCCGAGGAGCTTTTCACGTATGATTTCAGGGGAGTGTGTTCCGACTTGTTCTTTTTATTTATTTATTTATTCTATTTTTATTTTTGCATTTTATTTTTATTTTTCATGTTTATTTTATCGTTCGTGTCTGTTTATACGTTGTGCGTGTTCCTATCACATTGAGGGCAATGTCGATCTTAAGTGTGGGGAGGGGGACAGGACGTCAGTTTTTAGATTTTTAGGTAGTTGTGTTATTTTGAAAAAAAAAAGTAAAAAACATCAAAAATCCAAAAAGATTTTGCAATTTTTGAGTCATTTTTAGTTTAAGTGTCTGAGTCAAAAATCTGTTTTGAGGGAAATTGCCGGTACATGGAAAATGATAGTACAATTGGGAGTCGATTTTCAAAATAAAAATGAATAAAGAAAGGGAAAAGTGGTAAGAAAAGGTGAGAATGGAAAATATAGCTAATTTGTGATGTGTCGGTAGGCCCAGCTGATTTAGTAAAGCTTAATTATCCCTTGGTGTTTATTTTGTGTATAAATATGTAATTAATTAGCTTGCTAGTGGGTTCCCATTTTAGAGGTAATAGTGAGGTTGAAACTGATGATTAGGAGGAAAAAGACCTTTTTAAATTAGAAACTTATATATCCTCAGAATACCTGGCACGTTATGATCTTTTTGCGGAAGCAAATCCGAGAAATAACGGCGCCCCATCTTTCCATCTTTTGAGCATAGTAGGTAATAAGCGGTTAATGAATTAGAGTGAAGGGGCAAAATACTCATGTATGATTTCGGGGGTAAGACCTTGTGAAAGAATACCTCTGATGATGTTCCGGATCTCGCGGGCAAAACACTCACGTATGATTTCGGGGGTAAGACCTTGTGAAAGAATGCCTCTGATGATGTCCGTTGGTAAGTATAGTTAAAATTAACCAATTATAAAAATAAAAAAAAAATAAAAAAAAAATTGAAAAAAGAAAAAAGAGAAAAAGAAAGAAAAAAAAAAGAGAAAGCAACAATAGTCAAATAAATGCTCAAGCAAATCCATTATCCATTCAAATCCATCATTCTTGGGATATATGAGTATCTGATTTAATTAGGGTGGGGAAAATATAAATATTCTATCTGTATTACCCTTTACTTTGACCGAATTTGAGTCGGGATTAGATTGAGCTAGGACTTTCTGAATATGGGACACATAAGCAGGTTGAGACTTTATTCGGTAAATTATATAAACACCTTGGGGGCTCAAAGATCGGTGGTTGGGTTTAGTCGGATAGAAATACCGGTGATTGCAATTAGTATATATGAATACATTTGGAATGTGGAATGGAAAAAGGTTGATAATTATTAAATGATAAATGATTTTGAGTTGACTTCCCGATTATGATTCCATGGCAGTTTTTCCGAGACGGAAAAAGTCAAGTGTGGGGATGTGATGTTAGTCCAATTTGTCGTCATTATTATGCTTATATTATCTTATTTAATAACAATAATGGTTGGATTACATGGCATTTTCACGGGTTTTTGTATTGTGAGGTACCACTAGCTTAAGTAGCTAACAATGGAGTTTTATGAAGAACTGGAAGCTGCTGGTACGAGGATCGAGAATCGAGCGGGATTGAGTGAAGACTTAGAAGAAATTGAAGAAAGTTCCTGAGATCCAGATCTGGGCGGTACGCCCAGAATAGAAGAAATCAGGGCGGTACGCCCTAAAAGTTAGATATGCGGCCGAGATTTACAATCCGGGCGGTACGCCCAGAGTGAAGAACTTTGGGGCGGTACGCCCCGATCCAGTCGGCAGAAGTTGTAGATTAGGGTTTAGTATTTAAACTTGTTTCTTAAGATTTTGTCATTCATGCATTGTTTTTAGACGACCAGAGGCTTAGGGTTTGCGAATTCCACCATTGTTTTGGAGATTTTGAAGCATTCTAATCATTCGGTACGTTAATTTAATGCAATCTTTCAATAAAATCATGTTTGTTTCATTAGCCATGTCCGGCTAATCCACCACTAACCGCTTTTGGTGATTGGTTGGTGGATTCGTTCTATGTTTAACCTATTTCTTGACTAGTTATTCCGGAATACTTGCTACCGTTGAATACCTACATGCGGAATTGTTAAAATCAACTAGTAATCTAGGGTTTTAGTGGTCCACTGTTTATTGATCTAGCACTTTCTTGCGGCAGGACTAATCAGCCCATTAGGAAACTAGGTTATTAGGTCAAGGAAGCAATTGGGGGGCATGTCTATGTGTCACGGTTAAGGAATTAGGTTATTCTAGATCGGTAGCCAACCAGGATCCAGAAGTGGTTAGATTTGTCTCATTTGATAATTCCATCAATTTCTTAGTTTAAAGTTAGCAACTTTATTAGTTAATTTAATCAAATCAATCAAAACAGCTAAGTGGCAAAGTAGGTAATTTTAGGTTAATCAGTAATTTTAGTTAATTTAGTTAATCAACTCATCAATTTCCACATATTCCCTAGGTTCGATAACCCTAACTTCCACTACTACAAAATTAATCTAGGTTGGGGATTTGAAACGGCCTGACAAACCGTTATCAGTATGCCATTGACTCGGAGGCAAAACCAAGAAGTTGAAGAACATACCAGTCACGTGTCAGATTCCGAAGGAATAATCCAGAGAATCCAATGAGTAGCTCGTCAGATGAAGAAATGGAGTTTCAAAATCAACTCGACACCAGACGTAACGCGAGAAGTAGAAGCACCGTACCAATTATCCCCATTTGAAGTAGGGAAATTTCTTTAGGTTAGATACCTCGCCTTAGGATACTCCAGCATTTTCAAGAAGAAAGACGAAAGCCAAGGATATGCATAGACTGCAAGAAGATAAAATAAATGAGAAGCAGATATCCTCTGCCAAGGATCAGGAAACCATCTAACCAGCTACGAGGAGCAAGATGATTCTCCGAGGTCAACCTGAGATCTAATTATCGCCAGCTAAAGGACTAATAGTGAGCCTATATAGAGAATGGCTCTTCAAAAGCAAAATAATCATTACAAGTTATTAGTAATGTTGACTTAAATGACGAATGCCCCTATAATCCCAGAAATCCCGTGGCTAAACATACTGATGAATGACCTTCTAAAGTTATCAGGGATGGTGAAAAATGCATGAGGCATGAAAGGAAGTAGCGAACGTATTAGCGCATGCATCGGTACAAGCCTGACCGATTAGGCATAGCTGGAGGATGAAGCAAGAGTATTTATAATCAAGGAATAAGATTATACACAGTATGTCCAAGCTAGTTACTTTAAGTAAGTAATAAATAGTCATGACTTATACTGATTTTGTTGTGCTTAGAATAGTAATGTCGTCTTACACCGGACTAGTAATAGTACGCATCTAGTTGTATCAAGGGTGTGGCAGATACACCGCCAGTTCATCTTATATACATACACCTAAGGTACAACGAGAAGTGGCACTAGAATTCGTCTCGTGTAAGTAGATATTACGGGCCGCTGTGGAAAACGAAGCAGTAGCATTCATGGATATGTATCACTTACTAAAGTGCGAGTGAGGGACTACTGGTATCTAGGAGTAAAGTTCAAATCTTGCAGTATGCGGATAAATATTTAAAGCAGAATGGCAAAGGCTTCGCAATAAATTTCAACCTTCATGAATTGGAAGCATATTCCGGTGGAATTCATAATCAAGCTACCCTATATATAGCTAAAGAATTATGACACCACCTAGATAATATGAAATTGATTAAAGGAAGAGTTCCTTTAGTTTTAAGAGACCTAATTCTCCCAAAGCACTAACTAGATTGTTCGTTAGAAATTCTGCCTACAAGAATTAGTATCCATGATAGAGATGCGCTTCACATTTTAGTTGTGAACAGATTTTTTTGGTAGAATAATTGAGGTATTACCTTATAGGTAATAGAAGTACATGATAGATTATTGTAGAGAGTTTGTTGCGATTCTAAAATCGTAGCCTAGGAAACAGGTGGTTCATATGATGCATGAGAAAAGGTTCCGAATTAATCCGAAAAAAAAAGGTGAAATGTGAGGATCTCATTTGTGAGTTATATCACAGTTTGAGTAGGTTTCGAGGACGAAACCTTATTTAAGGGGGGTAGAGTTGTAACACCCCAAAATTTCATGACTTAAGTTATATACGTGTGCTATATGTGTTAAGTAGCTAAAATACATGTGAAGTAATATATATACGTAGAATAGAGAAATGTCGGGATTCACGTACGAATATTCGACACGACATTCGAGGAAACGTCAAGAGGTGAACTTTATAGAATATGATAGATAACGAAAAATAAAGACCGTAGGCGCAAACGGATCTCGAATCCGAGTTATGACGAAGCGGGAAAAGGCAAAATAGTGATTTGGGTCCGGCTTGTAATGAACCGTATTTAAGCACGAACATTACTAAAATAACACCGAAGAAAAAGTAGAATAACATGTATTACTAAATAATTGGGTTATAATTGTTATAAAATATAAAAGTTATATTAGACTCCCGTAATATATTAGTTATTCGAGAATTTCTATAAGTCGTCTGTGAAATATTAAATTATTTAACAGGTTCAGAATACGAGGTATAATAATTATTATATCCTATAATATCTAAATGTCTTGGTGTCTCAATATCATTCATTGGAATGATTACTTCTTATGATTCATCAAATTTTATCCTAGTCACCATGCTAGGTGTCAATTCTCATGATTATTCACCATGCTAGGTGTCAATTCTCATGCTTAGTCACTAGGACACTTGTAAGAAGCATGTGAGACACTCTTGGCTATAAATAGACCATGGATCCATCCAGTTTTCCTTGCTAATTCACCTAAAATCAACCTAAAACCTCTAAGAAACCTCAAGAACACCAAGAACACTCTAGCTTGCATTTTTGAAGATTCAAAGGGAGTTAGGAGCCCATCTTCTGGAATAGATCAGCTTAAGGTATGTTTAACATAAGCCTTCAATTAGTTTCATGATTCATAACACTTAGATATGCCTTTTAAGAATAATGCAAGATTAAGGTTCTTTAACGTGTTTTGTTGAGATTGGGAGTTCTAGTGGGAATCATGGGTAAAAATTTGGTATGACGCCTTAGAATAACCTGTTTTAAGAAAGCCTTAAGTTAGTTCATGTTTAAAGAAGGTTTGGTATGGTTTCACCATGTTGGTTATCAAGAACAAGTAAACCAAGAACAAGAACATAAACATTGGTGTTTTGATCATAGTAATTCCGCCTCCTGGTCGTGATAACGCCTATACGGTCGGTCATGATCATCACCACACTAAAACACAAATATGGGTGATATCTCATAGTAATCCTGCCTCCTGGTCGTGATAACGCCTATACGGTCGGTCATGAGAATCACTCATCAAGCGCATAAAGGCTTGGACAAGGGTAATGATATTCAACAAAAGAACATGTTTTTATATATAATAAGTATATATAAGTTCAATTGTGATAATTAGTAAAATATACCGAGCTATTCGGGTACTTAGAAGTTCGTGCGGACCGGAAGGGTAAGCGCCTGTACACTGGGGTTTCTGGCATAGCGAGGGTGTCGCATAAATCCCAAATGGGACCTGGCATCCCTCACTAGGCGATCTCGGAGTGAGCGTTTACTTATAGGAATGCGCGTCTTCATATTATAATTAGAAAAGTTATATTGACTATAAAGGACATTTTGGTCATTTTAACCTCTGAGAAAGTATAGTCTTAGGATTATAGAGCATAGAAGATGTTTATAATATAAAGCCTTGCATTAATACAACCGATACACGATTAGGTTTGGATCGAGGCCTTTAGTGAAGATTCCGCCTGAGATTATTCGAGTAAAAGGGCAAAGGTGAGTCTTTCTCTCACTGGGCAATTACTTTTATGAAACGGGATGTGTTGTTCTGTATTAAATTGTATATTTGACTGCCATTAGTATCTATAAATGTTGAGGCCTGAAGGGTTAGATACGATCTTGGAAGAGGGCCCATGTGACACGTACAAATAGGTAGTATGCATACAGATAGACCTAGTTGCTTGGACGATCATTCCCGATCCTGATTCTGTGATCCCTGCCATGGATATACATGTTTATATGATGCTGTAGTCAAAAATTTAATTACATATGAACTGCTACGTTTATGAAACTCACCAGCATTATGCTGAGCCCCAAATGTTGTCTTTTTCTTTTGGTCGCACATCTTAGGTACCATGTAGTAGCAGATAGCTAGACACGGATGGGACGAGGAAGAAGCTAGTATAGAAGTCTGAATTTTGGTTGGACGAAGACATAGACTTCTAGTTTCAAATAAGAACTTGAATGTTGTATTATCTTTGTACTTTGTAGATCCTACAACTTTTGTTATGAATAAAGTTAAAGACTTCCGCTGTAAACTTTGATTAGTGCCATGTGCTTTCTTTTATTCGACGCGTAACACTCCCTAGTGCTTATCCTGGGATGCGGGTGTTACATAAATACAGTCTCATTAGTTGAGGCAAAATACACCGAATTCCACACATAATTCTCCTTTCTCTTCCTCATACTTTCTCTCAAGATCTTCATCTCGTTCTAGATTTCTTCAAGCTTCGAAGGTATTTTCAAGCTTAGAGTTATCCCGGCCGTATAATCGGTTTCGGCGATTGTACCCTGGGAAACAAAACGTGATCTTCGGTAGACCCGGAATTTGTTTTAAGGGACCCGGGTTTTGACCCGAAGCCTTCGCCAAGGTTCTTTGGAATCTTCTTGTTTTCTTCAAACTATTTCAAAAGATTTTTCTTCAAACCTTTTCTTATAACTTTTCTGTTACTATTTTCTTTCATTCAAACCCTTATCCTTTTCATTATAAGTTCATACAAGTTCTGTATTCATTTCATTTGCATTGTTATTTTAATTTATTTTATTTACTTGTAATCTTTTACTCATTTACTTTGTATTTCATTTCCTTGTAATATTTAATTATTTTCCCTGTAATTGTTGTAGGAGT
The DNA here is from genome assembly GCA_039602395.1 of Deinandra increscens subsp. villosa. Classification (NCBI taxonomy): domain Eukaryota; kingdom Viridiplantae; phylum Streptophyta; class Magnoliopsida; order Asterales; family Asteraceae; genus Deinandra; species Deinandra increscens. The sequence continues at coordinate 23,416 of JBCNJP010005449.1, forward strand.
AGAATTTCATTTTCATTGTATTGTAATAGATTAGATTTATTTTCTTTTGTTGTAATCATACTCAAATAAAAGTATTTATTTTATTTAAATTTACGAACGGTTTTCCTACACAAATTAGAAAAGTAAAATAAAAACAAATAATGACTCCATATTCTACCCAAAATAAATATACTATGTAAATAATAAACTAATATCCTCAAATCCTTTCTTGATTTCATGTACATTTTCAACAAATTAGGATAACTCCATCAATATATGCTATACTAAAAAGTGTACGACAAGAATTTTTTTTATTAAAAAATATCTTTATAAAGATGAACGTTTTTGTGTAATTTAAAAAAAATTAATATCATATGAATAAACTATAGTTTTTTTAATAAATAAGGATTTTTAAGTTTTCAAAATAATTTGAGTTGTCAATTTATTATTTCCCTATATATATTTAAAAAGTCATTTTTGCTGAGATTATATCATACCCTATAAGAACATTCACAGCAGGTTCTCCATAATTATGTGAATGTAACCTTAACATTTGAGGTTTGGTTGAGTAATTATGAATAGAGGCTACAGAAAAAGTTACTCTCCATCTACATATTTGACAAAAAAATTTGTTGATTCTCTAAAATTTGAGGTTTGATAGTGATGAAAAAGAGAGAAAAAAATAATGATAAAAGTACAAAAAAAAATATTATTTAATTGTCATTGTGAGTGAAAGAGGGGAAAAAAGTAAGAAAGTAATGATATGGTATAAATTATAGGGATGACGATGGGGCCGTGATTACTGATTACAACTGTAATGTTTGGGTTATCACTTAGTTTTTTTTTTCTTTTTCGTCTTCTTTATATAGCGTTTCAACAATTCAACTATTTGTGTGTACATTATTATTTCGTTGTAACACACGGTTCATACAAATCTAGTCGGGAACATTTATTTTGCATCCCTTATAGTATTTCACTGATTTTTCAATAAATAAAGTTTATTGATGTTAGAAAACTGATTAGTCTTTTTTAGAAATTAATATTATCACATCTACATTTGATTTAAATCTAAAAATCTTTGATTAAAAAACAATTATTTACCGTCATATTGTGTCCTTGTGGACAGAAAAATGATTAGTAACTCTTTTAATCTTTTATTAACAACAAATATCGGCCTGCATGGTCTGAAGTAAACCAGCCTCCTTACTCACGCTGACATCCAGTTTGACTGTCATTATTATTTGTTTTTTTTTGTTTTGTTTTCAACATATTTTCCGTTACAAATATTCGACTTAAATTATTGCGAAAAAAAAAAAAAAAACTTTTGACGTCGTAATTTGCTTTAAATAAATTTTTATTCACAAAAAAAAATTGTATAGTTGCTGTCTTATATCATTTTCAGTTTCTTAAACATTTAAGTAAACTCAAATTCCAATCAACAAATGTGCATATATGTCAATTACGCTTTAAAATGCTATTTTTTCTAATTTTTAACATGAAATTTGACCTTTGACTGTGTAATGGATGTTTCTTATGATATTGCATAAGCATAATAGTTAATTAGATATTTGCTACTTTTGCAAACTTAGATGCTAAATATAATGATCTCTAGCCCAATTGGTTAGGGAGGGTACCTAAGACATTATAAAGGAGAGGTTTTGAGTTCAAGTCCTATTTGTAACAAAAAATAAATAAATAGGGGTTACAAGCTGACCTAGGGGGTTTTATCACCTATGGTGAGTTTCCTCCTGATGGAGATTGAAGATGATCGGGTGGGTGGGTAATGCCCACGTCAGTGATCCAAATTTACCGTTCAAAAAAATATATGTAAATAGTCAAATTCCATATTTTAGCCAAAACTAGTACTATATGCTAACCTATGTTTACTCACCAACTATTTGTAGTTTATCTTTTATCTTATACATGTTGCAGGAATACTGGGGATACTAGGGATGATCAATATGCTATCACCTAGGACGCTAGACCTAGAATAAGACTTAAATTATGTAATGCTGTTTTGAATATTCTATGAATTCTATTTCTTTTTTTAGTTAAGTTGGGCATGATTAATTATATCACAATTTTATATTAGTGGTTGTGTGCATCTGAACAATTATTACGTCCCGACATATTTTACCGTCGATTGAGGTGTAACAGTTATGTTTGAATCGTTTGATGTACAAATCTTATTGCATTGTCTACAACTTTGTTTGAAATCTTAGCTTACACATGGCTTGTTTATAGCTTGCATTATAAAAGTTTTACTTTGTATATAGGCTAATTACATTGCTTTAGTATTATTATAAAATGTTAAGAAGCAAGTGCAAAAGAATGTGATTATTAAGTTTTATTGCAAAATACTTTGGCAGGACAATACCGATTTTGCAGCCATGTTCGAATTTTGATTATTCGTTTTATAGATCCGAGCCTTATGTTAAATCATACCACTAGCCTTTTGGACGAAAATGCATCTGACTCCATTAACATGACTGATAAAAGGTTCAAAACAATGTACTTTTATCCTTCATGTCCTGACCAACTTCATCGATAAAACAAGAACACATAGAATACAGTGAATAACCGTCACACGGTTTTATTATACTCGAAAAACTCTTTTAAAAAAATGATTACAATAATATACATACCATGACTTGATATATATATGGTTAGCTAACTTGCTCCTCAAAACTTCTAAGTAATAAACAAATAGAAATATATTTGAACTAAACTTTAACCTAGAGTTATTCTCTCCACATTAGCTTGTGGTCAATTTTGAATTAACTTCCAACAATCAACTTATATATCCTTTTCGGTATCTAGTAATTTTTTTTTTTTAAAGCTATTTTATTTTATAAAAGTAAAAACTATTTCACTAAAATATATATTACCTGGTAATCGAGGACCAATACCCAAAGAAATAAAAAGGAGAAAAACATAAATCCTAGTGATATGAGCCCGACCGAATTTAATATATAAACACCTTTTACAATTTTGACCTTGGGATGGTTAATGGTTTGTCCTTGGTGCAAATTCTTCTGACACTAATTCACGGGCTTTTTGGGAAGAAAAGCAAATTGTCACAGATACAGATTCCCCATATGGGACGTAACACTAACCAACAAAGCCTCCATACTATACTACAAAACATTCCTCTTTCTTTTTCAAACATTTTAAGTATTTTTTTAACGACTAAAACTTATACTATTTAAACCTATAATTTTTCTTTTTGAAAAGCTATCATTTTATCCTAGAATTATTAACATGTCCCTTTCAGAACTTCAAACGGTTTAAACTCACTCGGCCATGTTTCTAGTTTTAAATCTACATTTTTTAATTGTCATATTCAAATTTTCAATCAATCATTTAATGAGTGTCAACATATCCTTTATCCAAGTAAACAACTTGGATTGTGGATTCAGTATATCAATAAGCTTATTTAAATGATTCTTAGAGTGTTTAATTAAATGATATCTTGATGTGTATATGAAGTCTTATCTCTTAAAGGTTTTGGACTCAAGTCATAATATCATGAACTTTAGAGTAGATATTATTAGGGGTGTTTATGGTTTGATTTCAAACCGCGAAACCGTCCAAACCGGTTATCGGTTCGGTTTCGCGGTTGGTTTTTTATCTTAACGAACGGTTGGTCGGTTTCAAAAAATTTAAACCGTAGTGAACGGTTTGGTTTACGGTTTATATGAAAAACCGGTCGTAAAAAACCGGACCGTACCATGTACATATAATATATATTATATAATGTATACATATATATATATATATAATTATATATATACAGATTAATTACATCGACTTCTTTTTTGTAATGAGATTTTGAGTTTTAGCGTTTAAAAACTAAAAATCTGGAAATTTAGACATGTTTTCATCCTAAAAATCTAGAATTTTAGTACACTATTGTTTATATTATGAACTTTAGTATTTGCATCACGTTTTGGAGGTTACATGTCCTATTTGGAGGTGGATTTTGTATTAACAAATTAAAGATGACAAGTATAGTAGAGTAGCTTATACTCTCATTGTCTCATTTGATAAAGTTGATTTCGAATTTTATTTTAATTTAAATTTTATTATTGTAAACTTATATTGAAAGCCTAAAGATCCTAAACCGTGAAACCAAACCGAAACCAAACCGGAAATAGCGGTTCGGTTTGGTTTGGTTTTTGTTTTTAACGGTTCGGTTTAGGTTTTCGATTATTAAAAACCGTAGCTAACGGTTTGGTTTACGATTTAACCCAAAAACCGTATAAACCGGACCGTGAACACCCCTAGATATTATGAGTAGATTAGATAAAATTAGCCATCAAGCAGTTTTGCAAAAAATGATTCTTAATACAAACAAAAACTACAAAGGACTAAAATTGACAATTGGACAATACCTGAGGACAATCTGATAATTAACTTTTTAAACTTTAAGAGGGAAAATAATTCAGAAAATGAAAGGAGTAAAAGAGGTGATACAGAAGAGCATTAAATATGGGTAGTTTTTAGAGTGAATCCAAAAGCAGAAATGTACAACTTGTATTAATGCTAGTGACCTGTTACAACACATGATTTGTCCATGAAAAAAGGGAAGACAACAATGCCAACAAAACTGAAAAAGAAAGAAGATATGAAGGGTAGTACTGTCATTTCACTATCTTGCAAAAGTAAAAACAGAGTCCCTTATTGCTGTCTCTTTGCACCCACTCCTCTCTCTCCTCTTCAAGAATCAAGGAAAGACCATATCCCCTCTCACAGTGATAGAGAAAAAACACAGATTTGGTAGCAAGTTTCATCTTTTCAAGAACACCAACATCCCACCAACAAAGATTTGCAGCTAAAGTAACCAAATTTCAGCTCTTTGTTGGTGAATTTCAGATGGGCTTTTCAGTTTCTTTCACTAGATGATGATGGTGCTGATCTTGAAGATCCCCTTGTTTGGTTCTCTGAGGAACCATTGATGAAATGAGGGGAGGTTAAAGGACAAGAATTTGACCCAACAAAGAAAATAGCAAAATAAACCAAAAAGTTGAGTTTTTTTTGTTTGCAATTTCCTCACAAACCCAGAAAGATTTTCTTTCTAATTTCTGCAAAAATGAGGAAACATGGATGGCAACTCCCCTACCATCCTCTCCAGGTATTTGTATAAATACATATATATTTTTAAATTTTTTTAGGGTTTTGAAATTTGACAATATGATGGTTTATTTGTCATCAATCTCTGCAGGTGGTAGCTGTTTCTGTCTTTTTGGCATTGGGTTTTGGTTTCTATGTGTTCTTTGCTCCTTTTGTTGGTAAAAAGATGTACCAGTATATTGTAATGGGGATCTACACTCCTCTTGTAAGTTCCCAATTATCAATCATTATTATGTTTTCACTTTTGGTGTCAAATACCACAGATCTTGTGTCTAATTTTGTGTTTACAATCTGATTTTGATGGAAAATTTCAACCAATTCTGTGTTATTTGTGATGGGTTCTTTCAGTTTTTGTGATATTTGTGAATGATTTTGCCAGATTATATCTGCATTCGGGTTGTATATATGGTGTGCCGGTGCGGATCCAGCAGATCCGGGTGTTTTCAAGTCAAAAAAGTATATTAAAACCCCAA
>JBCNJP010005452.1:0-31547 GCA_039602395.1 Deinandra increscens subsp. villosa
GGTTCACTTCATCAGTCGTTACCCGGAAACTTGTAAAGACATCCACGAACATCACTGCATGTTCGACAACAATTCATAATCTTCACAAACTTGTAATACATTCACGATCTTTACTGAAAACCAACACGATCAGCATCTTCAATTACAGAAATTCCCCCTCAGCATTAAGTCTCTCCCAATATATCAGCAGTCAAAGAACATCACGTCAGTGCTCTCGGTAGATCAACACGAGAATCTCACGACTCAAGAAAGTATCAGGCATATGACAGAGAGTCTCCAAACCATAACGGGCAACTTTGACATATCGGTTTGCACGAACATCAGAATACATCACCGTTCCATGAAGATCACGAATCACCATCATCCCTGAAACTTGATTGCTATTGAATATTCACATTTTCCGTTTTTCATCAAATAGAACTTTGAAATTTTCAAGGGTCTCAATTTTCCCCCTAAACATGTGATATATTCAATTCCCGATTCCAACCCAGCAAGCAATATGTTCTTCAGGTAGCTCGCAATGGAATCACATTATATCTTCAGTTTGTGTAGAAAGATCATCTCCGACAAACGTTCCAAAAGTAATCACACCCCAGTTTCTGAATCTCTGTCCATCATCAGAAACTTGTTTTTGAATATATGCCCATCATCAAAAACCGTGACTACCCACAAACACATCTCGGAAATTCGACGACTAATTCATGATAAGCACCGGAATCTGGTAACTCTTCACTTGAAATTCACAGCTACCGAATCAAGGGTAAATCCGATAACTGATTTATTCTTGAAACTCCCATGACCTCTCCCCATTCTTGAAAACAACCCCCAGATGTTTATTACTGATTAACGGGGGTTCGGGGCAGCGCCCCCGAGAAGCGGGGTCCAAGGGGCGGTAGCCTCTGGCGGCATACCAGCAGCGTACCAGACCTCAAAAACGCAAAATTCTCAAATTTCACTCCAGATTCAAAATGTTGTCGAATTTCTTCAATCAAACACTACTGTTAGGTGCGAAAGTGACTCAGGAAGGTTCGATTCACCAAAAATCGACCAAAAACTTAAGTAATCTCACCTAATTTGATTTTTTAACGTCTCAAAAACTTTAAAAATGAAAATGAGAGCTGGAAATTGAGCCAACGACTCTGATACTAGTTGAAAAACCATGTAAGGATCGTTTCCAGATCATAGAACAAGATAGAGACGGAGAAATCTAATCATTTACTGTGTCGAATGGTTACACCGAAGAAGTATACATCGTTGAAGCTCGGGAGAGGTTGGACAGACCTCTCCTCTCAACACAAATACAAAATGACCAGAAATCTAAACATTGCAATCTAGACTTCACCTATTTATAGGTAACCTGCCTAGCGGACCAACTAACCAACGTACCACATGGTCCGGGAGTACCATCTGGTCCGCCACTGGTCCGCTGGCACTCTAGCCGAGTTTACAATCTAGATAAATATTCGCACAGTAACGACCACACCCGGAACATGCTCTAACAGTCCAAGTTTCCATTAATATCAGATTAGTTATGAGGTTATACTTAACTAATGGGGCAAATTCTGGATTTTTAGAATATTCGGGCAAAATGACGATTTTGCCCTTTTTCGATTATTTTCGTCAAATAAGGCAAAAGAAATTAATCTTTGCCCATGAAATTTTATTCTAAAGCCTATTAAGTGCTATTAAACTTAATTAATATCATTACAAACTTTATATAGCTTATTTTATAACTTTTCCTTATTTTCTTGCCAAATTACTTGTTTTTACAACGTTTCGGTAACGTTTTTATCCAAATTTTCTCCGATACTTTAGTTTTCACTTCCACAATATTTTTATATGTTTCATATGCTTTAGTAATCTGTTCCAACTCCTTTAACTACTGATCTTATTCACTTTTATATTTTATACCTTATTTTTACCAAATTTTATGTTTTAACGCGTAATTTTATCGTTTTAAGGGCTCGGGTGCCGTTTTTACTTGAGTTTTCAATTATTTTTACTTATATTAGTTACTAGGTTAGTAACCCGTTTATTACACGGGTTGAGTTTATAATATTAAATACATATAAAAAACGGTTAAAATAATAAAATTTATTATGTTTGACAAATTGTTGATTGGTTTTTTAAAATAATCAAATTATTAAGTAAATTTATCAAATTCACATTAAGTTTGTCAATTTTTTTTTTACATGGAAATTTAGTTTTGACAAATTTGGTAACTATACTTAATTGATAATCTAATAAATTGATACTTGAATGTGGTTTTGACATGTGGCAATGTGATGTGGACCTCCTAGAAATGAGACATGTGGCACACATTTTATTGCTTTATTAGGATTAAAGATTTAATGTATAAAATAGGTTCTCAAATTATTTCATATTATTTCCATAATTTATTCTATTTTAAGCATTTTTAAGCCCTTAATTCCACTTTAATTCACTAAATAAATTCCAAAAATTTTAAAATATTTTCCTAACTATTTTCTACTGATTACAAGTCTTTGGCTACTGATCTAATTCAAAATTTCGGATTTTGAGGTATTGTTACTTTTTATATCAATTTAATGCATTTAATACACTAAAAGTTCAAGTCTCTTACCATTTAATACATACCCACTCATTGGGTTCATTTATTTTAAGCTTTTAATACAAGATTTTCTTTCTTTTTATCATAAATTTTCTGATCTAGAATTATTTTTATAATTTTTATTTATTTGTTATAATTCTTACATATTTAACTTCATTATATCCAACTATTACATACTTAATGTGTATCGCTCGTGTTTCCTCATGACCGACCGTTTTTAGGCGGGATTACTATGAGAAATAACCATGGGGTTTTATTTTAGTGACAATCGTTACCGAGCGTGTAGGCGTCATTGACGACCATGAGGTGGATTTACTACGATTGTATTCCAAGTTTATATATATACTTATATATTTCAGATTTTGTTAAAAATCCAAAGGGTTTCATAACCCAATATCCTATATACATGACATTTACATATCACCAAATCAATCACTAACAAAATTTTAAAGTAAATTATCATCATATTAACACATAAAATCATGGTTTTTAGCTCTTGCATGTATCATCTAACTTACTAGCTTTTATTTTTATCCATGAAACTTGAGTTTTAACCTTAAGATTTCTCATGGATCTTTCTTTAAAAGTCTTTATTTGGGGTTAGATCTTACATGCATGTGGGTTTTTGAGTGCTCAAACCCTAACCCTAAGCAAGACACACACTCACACACACACGCTCACACACTCACGAATTTTTTAGTGTGTGTGTGTGGGTTTTCCACACAAAACTTAAGTGTTTCTTGCTTTGATTTATCAAAATCCACCATTTCTAAGTTAACTTTGGTTTTATAAAGTGTTGTTCTTAGAAAATCTTTGATTTGGATGGTGGGTTTTGAGATGAAGATGGGTTTAGGTGAAAGAGACTATGGTACCTTGAGCTTGTTTCTTGTTTAGAGAGAGAAGAAAGCTTAAGGTTGATGAACCTTCTTGAAGATCTTGAAGAGTATGAGAGAAGAGAGAGTTGTGTGTGTGTTTTAGAGAGATAGTGAGTGAGATGAGAGAGAGGGGGGGGGGGGTTCGGCCGTGATATATAAGAAAGAGAGGGAGAGATTTATTTTTCTTTCTTTTAGTTTTAATGTAGTGCATGTATAGGTTATGTATAAAAATTGAAGTGTAACGATAACCTATACTATTAAATCTCATGCACATTATATCACTTCTCATTAATATGGCTTGTTACACACACTTCCACATATTCATGTATATATATACGACACATATACATGCACACACATACTGTCCTTTAATTTTTTTATAAACTTCTAGTTAATACACGGTGTATGTCGTGTTTCGCGGGTATTCTTCCGAATTCAATAAATTCCAATAATTACATGAAAATTCATGAAATTAAATTACGCTCTAAACGTATAATTATTTTTCAGTTTCATCACACTTGGTCGGTGACCAAATGTCATGACGTTTTTACACGGTTCTTTTCCATAATCGCGTAATTTTCTCTATTTCATCACTAACCGAACGTAAAACCTTTTCTAAAGGTTCTAACTTATATTAAACTCAATATTTAAACAAAATGAAATATTTTATTCGTTTCGTTGGTTGGTTCACAGTGACGAGACTTTATCTAATATTAAAATATTCAAATAATCCACATAATCATAATTAATTCTAAATAAGTCCAAATAAATCCTAACTTATCATTCTTAATCTAAAATTAAAGTGACGGATGTCACACCAAACCAGTCGAATGTTCCTATCACTGTTGCATTGACTGCTCGTCATGATGATGATAGTATTCTAACTGATTCTGATTCCAATTCGCCAATATCAATTATCAAAGAAGTTAAGGTCGAAGAATCAAAATGTCTTGAATGTATAAGGTTGGGTAAGAATAATGCAACTCTTGAAAAAGTTTCTGAATTATTGTCGGAAGAAGTTGTGATACTCAAGAAAGAATTGGAAGAATTTCAAAAGAAATATTATGAATTGGTGCATGTTCATGAAGACGTAGTAAAAGAAAAGAGTACATTGGCTGAAGAGTGTGAAAAAGCCAAAGCTGAAGCATTAGATGCAGCACAAGATTTTGAAAATTTATTCAAGAAAAGTTATCCGGTTTAACAAAAATATGAAAAAGCTAATGCTCTTGTGATTGAATCTGCAGCCACCATTGAGAAGCTACAAACAAAAATATCTAAACTTTAAGATGAAAATGTCTTGTTTCGAGATAAGAATGAAGTGTTAACTAAGGATGTTGATATCTACATCAAGAAGTGGGAACATGTTACCGAAGAACTTTTTGTTGAATGTGAAATGTGACAACTGGTAATTTCCAGGTTAACTCTGTTAATAACTTGTGCTACTTTTTAATAACGCCCGTTACCTCAGTTAACTAGAATAGCTAAACGAGCACTGCACTTAAAGTCTAGACGTTTGATATTTTATGATTTTATGTAAATCGTACGTTGTGATTTTATGTCAACGTTTTGTCATTTAATGTGACAAGTTAACTTATGATTCTATGTGATATATGTATATATATTCACACAATTTATATATGATTTAATTCGACAACGTGTCACGTAACTATACGTGTTGTTTTATGATTGTAGGCGAGTTAAATCTATGATTTTATGTGAACTTAAAATAAACGATTATGGGTCGTGACTTATTATTTTATGTGATTATCTAAGGTTTATATTCTATAAACGTCCCGCGTTAAACATGCATTGGTATATATTCATTTAGTCATCACCCGAGTTACTTCCGTTAACTCCGTTAGATTTCGTCAAAGATTTATAATCCTTAAGGGACCATTCTTGTGATTTCTCAAACTTATTTATATGTAACCTAAACTGGAAGGGCCTAGTTTGTAGTTACCTAAACCTAAATTCCCTTATGCAAAATATGGAGGGGCCATTCTTGTCAAACTACAAAAGTCGACTTGATGAGTCTAAACCGTAACCGCCGATGGTTCCTACTCCGGCAACTAATGAAACCTTTAATGCTCGAGTAAATCGCCACCCCTCCGTCTGCTACCCTTGTAATCTGGCCAAACCACTCTCCCACAATCATTTGTACGAATTCTCTCAAGCCTCTAGCCTCCCGGAAGTAAGCCTCTGTGAAGAACAAGAAAACCCCATCACCGATCGCGCGCGGGCTTGCTCTTGCCGCCACCAACACCGCCTTCTGACCATCGGGAACCACTGAATACTCACCCTCATCTACTGTTTCAAACATTCATGGTCGCTACGAGCCGCAACAGTGAGCATCGCGTGAAAAAAAAACCTTTGGTTCGAGTGGGACGCTATCGTGGTGCACGAAATTCATTCACGCGGAGGTAATCCTATTACTCCTTAGTAATTGATTTCCAAGGTCCAAGGTTCTATTTTTAGTCTCCTGTAAGTTTTGTTTGTCATCCATGGACGTCGAGATTAATAGGGTTTTGGTGGGGAAGATGACGCAGCGATTCATTGATTAAATATATCTTTTCGAACTAGTCTTAATACATAAAAATGGCATTTGTCGTAGTGGTCCTTCGCTGAGGCTGTCACCCGCGGGTCTCGAGTTCGAAACCCAGCCCGCGTCATATATATACATTTTTTTTTCTTGTAAAGCCTTGTTTCAACCCGTGTCCCTTGAACCAGTAAAGATAAGGGAGCTTATGTTCCAAACTGTAACCAAAACAAGCCATTGCTCCAGTGGTTTGATTGATGCCAACTAAACCGGAGGTCACAGGTTCAAACCTAGTGACCTCTATATTTTCTATTTTTATTGCTTTTTTTTGTTTTTTTATTGTGGGCATTAGACTACCTATAGTTTGTTTCAAAAGTTGATTTTTGTCGTATTTTAAACCCGCAAAACTTTGCTATATGTTTGCTAATTGGGTTACCTCGAATTTTGGTTATAACATAGGTTTTAAGCAAATGTAAATACGTATTTAATTATCTATCATAGATTGGGAAAAATGTATATAATGGAGTATTTTGGTGAACGTATATAAGTATATATGGGTTATGCCAATTAGAGTTTTAGAAATCTCAAATATTTTGTACAAACTATAAAATAAACGTCAAATGTTTTGTGAACTTATTATTGAGGTAATTGTGTATCTTGTCATATACACATATTAATATATATATATATATACATATTTTATTGTTCGATTTTATGGATGAAGATTATTATTAATAATACACATTTCAATTCACTTTCATAATTGTCATGTTTTTCCTCTATGTTCCATCCTCGATCCATTTTGGACTTATTAAACCTTCGTTATGTCAAAATTGACATTAGTTACATTTCACTGTTGGTCTAGACCTAGCCACTTTCTATTGAACACACACTTATAAAAATATATATGCTCGTTAGGTGCTTGGTAGATTACGCAAGACCCGTTAGTTGCTACTTGCGGTGTTACTTATCTGGAATTGCTGTGCACCCTAAGGTGAGTTACACAACCCTTTACGTTACGTCCGGTTTTGGACGATAACACACGCAAACACGTTACACCCGGGTTAGGGTGATAACACGACAACTTTGATGTATGATTAAAGTAGAAATCCAGTATATATCACATGTTCACATAAAATGCTTTATCTTTCAAGTCCTTACTTTATCGAACCGTTAATAGAGAATAGCGAGGGGATATTGGGTAGTACTACTGGGGTCTGACAAACCCCACTCAACGGGCACGAGATGCACCACCCGACTGGCGGTCGGACTGAGGACAATGTCAGCCTAACTTACCGTGATCGAGTAGACACGGGGAAGGCAAAACACGTAAGGATTATTCCTACAACTAATTGGTCAGCTTCGGTTGCGAACGTTTTAGTGAATGAACTTAGGCTCACTACCTACGATATGGATTGTACTTGTAATATACATGCTTACATACGAATAAAGACTGTTGTATTCGTACTACATACTTAAACTAGCTATACTAGTGTATATATGTACTTATGTGAACTCACCAACCTTTTGGTTGACACTTCCTTTTGTAACATGTTTTCCTCAGGTCGCAGGTGTTCGAGTGTCACACGTCTGCATGTATGAGCCCTTAAAACCCTGTTATGGTTTTCAATGCAAGTTGCGTTATTTTAAATAACAATGTTTCATGTATATACTAAATCTTTTGTTTATGCTTCCGCATTTTGTAAAACTTTGAATTTATATTATTTTTAACATAACGAAAATATCTTGATATTTAATGGTTGTTTGGTGTAACTAATGGACTGGGATCCTGGTTTGCTCACACCCCACAAGGTAAAACTCCGTTAGTGGAAATTAGGGGTGTGACAGATTGGTATCAGAGCCCCTTGGTTACAGCGAACTAAAATTTCGTCTTAGACTGTAACTGTTTTGCATTAGTTGCACACTAAAACGTTTTTCTCATGCATTGTGATACTCACTCCTACACATACCTGGCCTACAATATGTCGTTACACCATCTCACCCTCTTATACTCACGGCGAGAAGCCGGTTGTTCATGAGTCATCTTCAACATATAGGGTTCGTGTATCTCTTATTTAGTGTCCGTGGACGATGAGGCGTCGAATCAGATCGAAGGATCACATCTACACTCTTGACGAGCCGATTGCTGCTCGAGATTATCCTGGATTGAATAATTGGGCGTAGTACCCATACTATGGACGTATGCTTACTTAGGGAAGGTGGCATGATACCTCTTGCTACCTTTAAACCCTTAACCTAGCTTGAGAGGTTCTTGTTATATTTGCTCTACATATACCTCTGAACTGATCTGTTAAGGAATGTTATCATGATGTGCTAATAGCGTAATCATTCAGATTCAGTAGAGGAGACATGGTGTGGATTCAAGTGGTTGCTCATGGGGCACTTGTAATTGTCCTGTTATCTTGATTGTTTTCACATTCGCCTTGATCTTTTAAGATCCATCCTTCCTCATTTCTATTGCATAGTTGCGATGAAATGATACAACTCGAATACAACTCTTATAATCTAAACGGTACCTAATGTGGGCCGGCTGAAATTTTCTCTTGATGTACCGGATTTTGATCAAGTCGGTTTACGGGGTAACTATTTTAAGACTTCGAGCTGAACTAGGGCCATTGTGATATGCCCTCTTCAAATCTTATTGAACTAAATTTCTGGATGACTCGTTTCGGGTGGGTCATTCCAATTAAAGCGAACATTTTACGCTCAAAACTTGTCTCATTAACAAATACTGGTCAAGATAACTACGGGTTAGTGGCCACACCATACCTGGTAGCTGAAATAAGAGGAACTAGGGTGATCATATAAAGTAAATCACAGTTACGGGTGCACACGTAAATGTAATTTGCAGTATATGGAAATCCCGGAGAATCTTACTAGGCAGGCCAATGGTTGTAATGGGACCAAATTCCTGTATTTATTTTTCTTCTTCTCCACGTGGCATTGAATATTGAGCATGTTGAACTCAACCTGATAATCGAAGTCATCTATCTTTGTAAACGTTATCGCGCATGATCTTATCTCTCCCATATATGGATTTTAATCCATTTGGGAACTCTTTTGAACATATTATGAATGCTAGTCCTGAATGGACATTGTTTCACTCGTGTACTTGGATGAAAAAAGTATTTCCTGACTACCAAAACTCTTGACGAAATCTTTGACTGGCTTTTGACTTATCTTGAATCGTAACTCTACCCTTACGACCTTATCTACCTTATCAATCCCTGGAACTTTTGTGATTGCGAGACAACTTAGACAACCCTTAACCAGACGAAAGCCCAGACAACGTTGGATAAACGAAACAAATAAATCATATATCACGGGCACTGGAACGTATTTCTTAGCTGAAAACTATTTTGAAGTTCCTCTGAGGATTCATACTACTGATGACTTCCAATTTTAGCGTAATGACTATTCTGATGGACCTTTGGAACCTGTGCTATTGATCATTGTCTGCATAATTCGAACCTTTTATGATTTAACAACCAGCAATTTCTGATTCTCGCGCTTTTGTAATCCTTCATGCCTCGGTTAAGCTTCCGAGTTTTAACCAGCAAATGTTACACTCTTGGTTAGTATTTCACCTAGTTAACATCATTGATGATGAGACTACCCTGTGCCTCTACTGCTGTAACAATACAAAGTCTTTCATGAACAGTCAAATTACACTCATCGAGCATGAACTTCTTGTTGTCTATAGCTAATCGTACCATCGACCTGCATTTTCCCTTCTTACGCCATGAGTACATCAAGTTATCCATACATTTTGTATATTTAATAACGCTCATGTCATAACAACCTACAAGGAAGAATAGGCGGTGGTAGGCTTAGAAGAGTTTCTACAACTTAAACTTTGGGACGCTTGACAAATTACTGGTACACGAATTCTCATCAGCCCTTTTCAGGGAGCTTTTATTGATGAACCCCGGCTTGAACTTAAACCGAATGGTCTACTTTAAATTTTGGATAGTCTTGAAATCCGAAGCGTTACGATATTCACATTGCGCGTGCCAAACTCTCGACGATCTTCACTAGAATGACAAACTCTACACATTCTACTAGTCTTGTAAATGGAAATACCTCCACTTCTGTTTGCACAACGTATTGAGGTTTTAATATCTCGTCCCTTTGCATACTAACGTATGGGGGAAACTTGACGAACCTTATTTCTGTTAGAAATATCTAATATGGTTTGACTAAAAACTAGTAGCGGTAGGCAACTGGTACGCCTTCAAGGTGCTGGTAGTGTGGTGGGTTAGCTGCGGTACACCCTATATATAAGCATTAGTGGCATGTTGAATGTGGGACCAGTACTGGACCAAAGATTGACTTTAAAGTCAAACGCAAGAACCTCATCTTGAGAAACTCCATCTGACGGGACTATTTCCTCGACAAAACTGTTTGATGCTACTTTCTCCGAGATTACAGATATCCTTTACATATTTCTACTAAGGGAGGCATACCCGAAATGTGCAACTCCATGCTTTCAGTGGTCTGAGTCTAGAATACAAACTATCCTAAAGCGAACTTCCTACCACGATTCAGATGTGAGTTCTAACTCAGATGAACATCAACATTTTAAGAACCTGAGATTTTTCATCATATGAAAAAAAAACTGCGTGATCGAACGAACAACTCCAACTTTTAGAAGCATGTGTTAAGAAATAGATCGACTTCCGTTTAAGGGGCACTACTTTTGGGTCGACTGCCTTGTTTTTATGAACTCTATAGCATTCACTGAGGTGATATACCCGATCCTTTCCTATGAAACACATGATTTGACCTCTTGATTCATGGTAAACTTGCACTAAACCCCAACAAAAATTCATATGTACGGATATCTAGAACCAAAACCACTTTTGAATACCCGGAAGCTCTATGTTTCGAAGACACACGTTTATTTCATGCTCACGTCGTGCAATATTTCCAAACACTATTTGAACCAATATTCTGGGAAGAACGATTCATGTCGCATGAAGTGCAAGAACACCAAGTATATTGGGCACGTTTGTGAACTTAAGCAACGGACACTCCTCTTGACGAGATACTTACTCTATGGAACGGTATAACCGTTGGCACATTCATCTCGATATCTATTGATGCGAATTTCTTGCTAAACCTTGTCAAGCATGTTGGATATTTCTCTTTGAACTCTATAATATCTATTACGTCATTTACACCCTCCCAGTTTCTATTTCAACCAGTGCCTTTCTAAACTCGCATGTCATACTTTGGAATATGTAATTGCGACTACCATACGCTGCTACCTCAACACTCATTTGAATTCATGAGTTGAGCCATTGGCGCCCTTAGCCTTAAATTTGCTATCCTCATACTTGATTCTATGCATCTTTCTGCGGGCACCGTTGATTATCAGTACCTAATAGTTTAAACTTTTATTTTGTTGAACTCTCGCCCTTATATTTGGACCTTTACCAAGGATAATATGTATGATGATGTGTTGTATGATGTTAAGCGTCAGTTTGAACTTAGAAACTAATCATTTACGGTAATACCTAAATAATCAGTAGCTGAATTAGAAAAATATATATATTTTTTTTGGAACAAACTTCTAATTTGATTACTGTCTGGACCTCGGAATGCTTGCTTTAGTATGTTTTAGTATGTGATCAATTGTTGAACCATTTCACCATGATAAATAGTATGTTTACTTTTGACCTTCTCATGAGAAATGTTTACAAAACATATGTGTTGATGCATGCTAAATTTGAGAATCTAAACCTATGCTTAGTTAAACGAGCACTGCACTTAAAGTCTAGACGTTTGATATTTTATGATTTTATGTAAATCGTACGTTGTGATTTTATGTCAACGTTTTGTCATTTAATGTGACAAGTTAACTTATGATTTTATGTGACATATGTATATATATTCACACAATTTATATATGATTTAATTCGACAACGTGTCACGTAACTATACGTGTTGTTTTATGATTGTAGGCGAGTTAAATCTATGATTTTATGTGAACTTAAAATAAACGATTATGGGTCGTGACTTATTATTTTATGTGATTATCTAAGGTTTATATTCTATAAACGTCCCGCGTTAAACATGCATTGGTATATATTCATTTAGCCATCACCCGAGTTACTTCCGTTAACTTCGTTAGAGTTCGTCAGAGATTTATAAACCTTAAGGGACCATTCTTGTGATTTCTCAAACTTATTTATATGTAACCTAAACTGGAAGGGCCTAGTTTGTAGTTACCTAAACCTAAATTCCCTTATGCAAAATATGGAGGGGCCATTCTTGTCAAACTACAAAAGTCGACTTGATGAGTCTAAACCGTAACCGCCGATGGTTCCTACTCCGGCAACGAATGAAACCTTTAATGCTCGAGTAAATCGCCACCCCTCCGTCTGCTACCCTTGTAATCTGGCCAAACAACTCTCCCACAATCATTTGTACGAATTCTCTCAAGCCTCTAGCCTCCCGGAAAGCCTCTGTGAAGAACAAGAAAACCACATCACCGATCGCGCGCGGGTATGCTCCTGCCGCCACCAACACCACCTTCTGACCATCGGGAACCACTGAATACTCACCCTCATCTGCTGATTCAAACATTCACGGTCGCTACGAGCCACAACTGTGAGCATCGTGTGAAAAAAAAACCTTCGGTTCGAGTGGGACGCTATCGTGGTGCACGGAATTCATTCACGCGGAGGTAATCCTAATACTCCTTAGTAATTGATTTCCAAGGTCCAAGGTTCGATTTTTAGTCTCCTGTAAGTTTTGTTTGTCATCCATGGACGTCGAGATTAATAGGGTTTTGGTGGGGAAGATGACGCAGCGATTCATTGATTAAATATATCTTTTCGAACTGGTCTTAATACATAAAAATGGCATTTGTCGTAGTGGTCCTTCGCTGAGGCTGTAACCCGCGGGTCTCGAGTTCGAAACCCAGCCCGCGTCATATATATACATTTTTTTTTCTTCTTGTAAAGCCTTGTTTCAACCCGTGTCCCTTGAACCAGTAAAGATAAGGGACCTTATGTTCCAAACTGTAACCAAAACAAGCCATTGCTCCAGTGGTTTAATTGATGCCAACTAAACAGGAGGTCACGGGTTCAAACCTAGTGACCTCTATATTTTCTATTTTTATTGTTTTTTTTTGTTTTTATTATTGTGGGCATTAGACTACCTATAGTTTGTTTCAAAAGTTAATTTTTGTCGTATTCTAAACCCGCAAAACTTTGCTATATGTTTGCTAATTGGGTTACCTCGAATTTTGGTTATAATATAGGTTTTAAGCAAATATAAATACGTATTTAATTATCTATCATAGATTGGGAAAAATGTATATAACGGAGTATTTTGGTGAACATATATAAGTATATATGGGTTATGCCAATTAGAGTTTTAGAACTCTCAAATATTTTGTACAAACTATAAAATAAACGTCAAATGTTTTGTGAACTTATTATTGAGGTAATTGTGTATCTTGTCATATAAACATATTAATATATATATATATATATATATATATATTTTATTGTTCGATTTTATGGATGTAGATTATTATTAATAATACACATTTCAATTCACTTTCGTAATTGTCATGTTTTTCCTCTATGTTCCATCCTCGATCCATTTTGGACTTATTGAACCTTCGTTATGTCAAAATTGACATTAGTTACATTTCACTGTTGGTCTAGACCTAGTCACTTTCTATTGAACACACACTTATAAATATATATATATGCTCGTTAGGTGCTTGGTAGATTACGCAAGGCCCGTTAGTTGCTACTTGCGTTGTTACTTATCTGGAATTGCTGTGCACCCTAAGGTGAGTTACACAACCCTTTATGTTACGTCCGGTTTTGGACGATAACACACGCAAACACGTTACACCCGGGTTAGGGTGATAACACGACAACTTTGATGTATGATTAAAGTAGAAATCCAGTATATATCACATGTTCACATAAAATGCTTTATCTTTCAAGTCCTTACTTTATCGAACCGTTAATAGCGAATAGCGAGGGGATATTGGGTAGTACTACTGGGGTCTGACAAACCCCACTCAGCGGGCACGAGATGCACCACCCGACTGGCGGTCGGACTGAGGACAATGTCAGCCTAACTTACCGTGATCGAGTAGACAAGGGGAAGGCAAAACACGTAAGGATTATTCCTACAACTAATTGGTCAGCTTCGGTTGCGAACGTTTTAGTGACATGAACTTAGGCTCGCTACCTACGATATGGATTGTACTTGTAATATACATGCTTACATACGAATAAAGACTGTTGTATTCGTACTACATACTTAAACTAGCTATACTAGTGTAGATATGTACTTATGTGAACTCACCAACCTTTTGGTTGACACTTCCTTTTTTAAACATGTTTTCCTCAGGTCGCAGGTGTTCGAGTATCACGAGTATGCATGCATGAGCCCTTAAAACCCTGTTATGGTTTTCTATGCAAGTTACGTTTTTTCAAATAACAATGTTTCATGTATATACTAAATCTTTTGTTTATGCTTCCGCATTTTGTAAAACTTTGAATTTATATTATTTTTAACATAATGAAAATATCTTGATATTTAATGGTTGTTTGGTGTAACTAATGGACTGGGATCCTGGTTTGCTCACACCCCACAAGGTAAAACTCCGTTAGTGGAAATTGGGGGTGTGACATGAAATCCGGTAGTTGCAAACGTATGAGTATGATGACCTCAATTAAAAGTTCATCAAGTCACAAAAAAGAAGTGTTTGATGGTCAACAGAAAATTTCTGAGCTAAAACTAGAAATTTTGGAGTTAAAAAGGCAAGTGAAGAATTGCAATTTATCGCCGACATTGCTGAATTTCTTATATAAACAGGATCGGAGTGAAGATAATTCTAAAAAGAATGATATTCACATGGTTTCTCAACCAGTGGATTTATCTGAATTTACTTCTGCTCCACTTGATCCTAAAGATGAATTGCATGATTATTCAAAGTTTGCCACTCCAGCATAGAAGAAGAAATCGAAGTCTGAGGAAAAGCAAAAACCTTTGGGTGAAGCTCCGAAGTTTAACTCAAAGTCTATTTGTTTGGAAAATGAACAGATTTTTGATAAGGTTGCTTCAAATATTTCATCTGAAACTGATGAAGAAAATTTTTTGATTGAAAAGAACAAATTGAAAAAAAACATCAAAGCTAAATTCACTAGAGAAGCTAAGGGGATAGAAGCTTCTAGTTCTTCTTTGAGTTCATCAAAGGCCCCAGGTTATAAGAACAAAGGATTGGGTTTTGAGATCAAGGTAATACTTGTTCAAGCAAAGAAGCCAGAAAAAGCTGCAAAGATTCCCAAAGTTAAGGTTCCAAAGAAATGACTTCCTCCGAAGGACAAATCTTATTATTCTGGAGGGTCATCATCTTCAAGGAGTCCATCTCCTAGGTATGATTCCAATGATGATTTCTTTGATAAACTTGATTCTGAACATTTTTCTGGTTTTCAAAAATCAAAGAATTTTTCAAATGTTTTCCAATTTCGAGAAAGACTCTGTTATGCATATCGTCAACGTGGATATCTTGCTGCTGATTGTCCGATGACTGCATATATCCACAACACTACAAAATATGTGGATAACAAAGGTCAGATTTTTGATGAACCATGGTCTCCAAAAGTCAAATCAACTCATAAGCCGTCTTGGTTCAAACCATGTACGCCGAATGATTTTGATTCTGGTTCTGCTCCAAAATTACAATCTTTGCAAATTTGGAAACCTAAGATTGTTTCCAAGGCCAACGAAGACTATGTGGAAGACACCGGGCGACCCTACGCTGTTGAATCGGGTGGATCCTAGAGCGACTAATGTTTTATTTGGTGTCAACAGGTATTTCAGGATGACCTTTCGGTGATTGGAAAATTGCTGATTATGGAATATCTGTGATAACTTAAGTGGAATTTCAAAATCATGTTTGTTTTCAAATATACTACACGTTAGTATTCGTGTTGGTTGATCAATTTCTTTTTGTTTTTCACTTCCCCTCACTTTGAGGGGGAGTTTGTTTTTTTGCAAAATACAAAAATAGTGTGTTGTTTTTCAAATGGTAAAAATGAAAATCTAAAAATAGAGTTTGTCATTTTTAGGGCGAGAAATTTGAGAAAGACAAAAACATTGAAAAATGCAAAAATCCAAAAACATTGAAAAATGAGAAATTGTATCCGACATGAATGGGAAATGATGGTACATTGGCTTACATCGTCTGACTCATGGATAAAATAGATGAAAAAACCATAACACCATTTAATCGATGTGTAAGGTAGGCTCGGCAAATCAGAAAGTATACGAATGTGATATACATTAAATCTGTTGCTTGATCTAGTGGACAACATCTTGATGCGTATCTCAAGACATATCAAGAGAAAGATATGTGAAAAGAAAAATGAGAAGTCACTATGTATACATGTGTTCATTTTTGTAAAAATTTAAACTTGTTTGATTTTCTTTATTTTGTCAAACGATCAGACTTTCTTTGCGTATCGAAAGATCGACCTGATTGTTTTTCGTTTGACGTTCTGCTTTATTTTCTTTGGTGTTTCGTATAACTCATCGGACTTTCTCTGCGTGTACGGGAGTACCGACCTGATCGTTGTTGAGTTATACAATTTCAACTTGTTTTTATTTTCTTATTTTGTTAAATCCGATGCCTTATCTGCGTATCGAAAGATTGACCTTAAGGTAGACGACTTAACATTCTTATTTCTTTTTGCATTAAAACAATTGACTATATCATGAATACATTTACTATGTGTTAAAGCACAAGTAAAATCACAAAATGTGATAAGCAAAACATATCTGAGTATGTCTGATAGTGTGGGGTACATTGGTCAAAGCAAATCTAATTAATATCTTAACATATCCAGATGTTATGAGTATGGTCATGCCTGAGTTTAATGTTAGACGAATTATATCTGCAATCGACAATTCTTATGTGCTACAACAATCGAAATTGAAGTGTAGTTCAGCATGTTATGTCCAATATGATTCCAAGTTGAGATCTTTCTTACAAAAGATAAAAATATTGTCTGATCTGTATTGCATTCACTTTTCTATATTAGAAAATACCAAAAAACTTTTAGGTGTGTTTTGATGTAAAGTTTTGGAAAATCAAAAAGATTTTATTTCTTATTTATTATTGATTGATCAACACGGAATACGAAATCAAATTTCAAAATCAAAATATCTTGGAGTCTCAAAGAGACGTTTTGCGCCAAGATTATTTATGTTGGCAGGTTTCTAAGTGGAAGAGAACATCACAACTTCAAGTCTTCTGAAGCTGTTGATAAAGAGTTTACACATGTTGTAATATCAAGTATTCGAGATCAGACTAATCGTCAAAGAAGAGGAAGAGTTTGATTGAAAATACAAGATACAAGCTTTAAGTGGAAGCTGATACTACACATGCTGAGGGGGAGTTTGTAGATACATAGTTCCTAATCGTCATGTGAAGTATAACATACAAGAAAACATGTTGTGATCCGAACCTAGGGCGAACTCAGAGTTCGGACACTGACGAACCTGGTCCGAACCTGAGGTTCGACTGATCGGGTTTTGGGTTGTCTAGTTCAAATATAAATAGCTAAGTCTTGTATACATTTAGGACTTCTTGGTCAGATCTTGTATGTGTACTCTGTGGTGTTTCTCAGTGGTCTAATACAAATCCTTTGTATTACTCTCGTGTTCTTTCTCGTCTTACATTGATTTCGATACGACCGAGTAGACGATCCAATGCTCACGCACTTTCATTCCTGATTATCGGACATCGTGTTAATTATAACTGTATTAAGGACCGCGCAGATGACGCCAATGTAGAATCGGGCTACTGAGGATAGCTAGATAGACCGAAGTCTAGGACGAGCTACACCGGTAGGTCGACTACGGGAATAAAATTGCGAGCCTTCGGCCAGACGGGTCTCGACTCGGCTGGTGTCTGCAAAACAAAGAAACACCGTCGTTCTTGGAGGGTAGGACAGTGAGTCCTGCGACCAAGCTCGGGCGTGAGAATAAGTATGCGTTTCAAGAGATTAAGTGTAATCAAGTCGAAGCTAAGCGCATTGAATGAATTCTAACATGGTGGTTGGGGTGTATTTATAACCCTTAACCTTTGTCTTGTATCGTCATTAATGCTAATTGCCCAAAAGAGGTATACTGCAGGCCTGCGTCTTGGACTGTGCCATGTTCCTACAATACACGTTTTGGGTGGCGCATTAAATGTGGAGTCAGGTCGAGTGTCGGTACGTCGACCTGTTAGTGTGGGAGCATTGGTCTGTAGTCCGTTTCGGACTTCTCATGATCGAGGGTCGACTATCGTTTATCTCGTGTAGCCGACACTAAGCGTATGGTTGGTTGACCTCTTACGGGTCGACCTGTGGTACATGTTGTGTGTCGGCCTGATAGTGGTTGACTATCTTCTGCGTGTTGTCTCTCGGCTGGTTAATTACCTAGCCGACACCCTTAACTTGTGCGTTGTTGGGTTGGATGTGCGTGCCTGTCTACTTGGGACGTCATCCTAACCGGACATACATCATCAAAAACCACAAAAACAAAAAAGAGAAGATGCTAATCTTTCACTGTACTCTTATTTCAATACAAATTACAAAGAGTTAGAAGAAAATATGGGAAAGATTTGAGTATAGTTTGGTTGGCATCTAGTAAATTAATAATTGAAATTAAATGAATTCCAGCAGATGGGTAATAATTAATGGATGCTTGTGAATTAAATGGTTTAAAAATAATATTAGAATTGTAACATGTGCATAAACATAATTTGAGTGACGTAGAAGAGCGAATTGGTGTTAGTCATATTATGTGATAATTTGAAAGGAAAAAAGTCATTGAACATAAATGGAAACGGTCCCAAGACAGTAACACATATTGACATGGACATAAACTTATAAATTTTGCTAGTTCTTTCAAGGTCTTTCATGTTTTATTTACCTTCGATCTAGAAGAGTGAGCTCTAGCATGTTGCTGGATTTCTATTTGTAAACACCACTTGATTTTTTTATTCGACCGAGGTAGTCTGCACGAATGCCGCAATATTAGTAATGACTAATTCTGAGCTATGCTATAATAGTTCATGTAATGTCTATGTGTGAATGTTATGTTACATGTCAAGATCTCATTGTTTGCCTCTAACCTCTGTCCAAGCACATTGAAGTCTGCAAAATCATAGTAAACTCTTAGAATATCTCTATCATCCAGTGGTGTGATTACTACTCTGCTAAAGCGTATTATTGAGGCAGGTTGACTAACAACTCGTCCGATAGAATGTGGAATAGTACAGACATGGTTGTTGATAGCATAGCAGCTTTTGACTTTCATTTGGGAGTCTCGTTTCTTGTCAGTGATGTCTATCTTCGCCTCAATAGCATCCCCTTATTTGAAAAAAGATGAATAAGAATTATAGGTTTAAGAAGCCAAAACATTGAAAGAGTATTTTTTATAAACACAATGTTACGCGTGTGCCACTCGTAGACACATTTCTTATTGACATGTTTCTATTGTAAGCATTGAAAAAGAAATGCATCGCAGATAGGTAGCACATTGATTTCTAACAAAGAATCCCTCTACTGTTTCTACCTCTAAAGGGATGCTGTCTCTACCAAGGGTACCATATCAACTTTCATTTGTTTAATCAAATTGCCTTGGATCTTTGTGTTCCTTTATGTTGCTCTCTCTTTACTAAACACTAAAAGTCATACTCCTAAAACATGAATATACAACCATTTTCAGTAACAAAAGTTGAATTCCTTGAAGAAAAAGATAACAAAAAAACGATCTGCAATAACTTTATAGTCAGGAACTACAAATTCAAAAACCTCAATAAACAACAACTGTAAGAAACATTAAATAAACCGAGTGTATCGACTCTAAATGCCTTCCATGACCATACACAAACTGTCAACACTTCCATATAGGAAATTGGAAAAACTAAGGGTGCGTTTGGTTGTAGAAAACACACCCTGTTTTCCATTTCTGTTTTCTAAGAAAACATGAAAAAGAGAAAACGTGTTCAAATTGTAGTTTTCTAGAAAAATTTTCCAGGAAAACAGAAAACGGTGTTTTTTTAACTTTTAAACTAAAATTCGGAAACACTTTTTTTTCTTTTCTGTTTTCCATTTTCCTTTTTCGTTTTCTAGTTTTCTATTTTGGAAAATGGAAACCCCATCTTTTGGTTTAGAACGCGTTTTCAAAAATTTCCATGTGTTTTCTAAAGATGGAAAACCCATTTCATTTTCTAGAAAACTGAAAACGGAAAACTGTAAAACGTTTTCCACAACCAAACGCACCCTAAAGGTTTTAAACAACTTGAAACAGATTTATGTTATATCTTATACTGGATTACTTTAATCATATCAACAAATTTAAATACTAAGGGGAGGCGGTATCGTTGGGTTACCGCTGGGCGGTTCCAAGGGGAGCCGGGCGGCTCAAAGGGGCAACCATACCGCCTTGGGCGGTTTCCCCCCATGGCTTCCGAATTTTTGGTCTATGCGGCACGAGGGAACCGGGGAGAGCCGCACCAACCCCCACTTGTTTTGTCTCATTTGTTTTTTCATGTTCCAAGGGGAGCCGCATGGCTCTTCTGGCAACCATACCGGGTGTTGTGGCTTGATATGGCTTCAAAAACATCAAAATTGAGTTGGCACATGATGATTGGTTGGTGAGCATGGCTCCTTGAAGCCACAAGGCAACCATACCCCCTCCCCTAAAGGAATTATATTAGAAACTGATCTCCAGTTAAGCAAATAGAAAACACCGAAGCTTTTAAACAACAAATAAACAGATTTCTGTAATATCTTACACTGGATTACGTCAGTCATATCACCAAATTGAAATAGAAATAGTAAAGGAATTAGATTAGGAATTGATTTCCAAGGTACTCTATACCAAAATTGAAACATGCAACGGTAAACAAATTAGGTCAAAAACCGATTTCCCCAAATACATAAAAACAACAGTAAAAAAAACTGGATTACCATCCAAAATCATGTAATCCACAAATCAGGAAACAAAATCAGAAAGTAATTGAACTCAATCGTAAACAATAGCAAAATCAACACAAAACGCACTTCAAGAAACATACGAAATGCAACGACATTTAACAAAAAAAGACATACATGGAACAATAGACACAAATAGAAAAGTCCCGAAAATTCACCTAAGAATAACAAAAATGATGATATGTAAAATAAAAAAGGGTCTTCAGGTCAACAGAAACAACGACGGAAAAGAAAAAGAAAGAACTGAGCCTGAAAACAGAAGCAAGAAAGTGTAGAAGATACTGCAGAGAGAGAGAGAGAGACTGGGAAACATAAATACTCAGGAAGAAAGAGGGAACCTGATGTGAGGGTTTACAAACGTTAGACTAACCCTAATTTGAGGGCAAATCAGACGTTGGCGACCAGCTTACAAACATCCAGCAAACCACAGTATCACCAAAAGCCATGAATAGCAAAGAGGAACTGGCGGCGAGCAGCGGTTGCCCCACGACCGAGCCAAAGAATCTCAGTTGGCGATGAATAAGGCCGAGAACCAGAGAAGTAGCCGATATTCTAAGCGATTGGAGAAAAAGAGGATGACTGAATAAGAAGAGAGAGATATATAGCAAAGGTAATCTCAGTCGGTTGCTCTTGTAATCATGGTGGAAGTAAACGATTGGTTATGAAATTGTTGTGTAGTTATTTTATTGGCTCTAACCTAACAGTGACTCACCTCAAATAAAAACTTACAATTTGTAATATATATACATAGGGTATGGAACTATTAATAACCCTTATTTGGAGGAATAACCAAATAACCCATTTGAACCACAAAAATTATGACAAGTGTCCTTCTCCCTCCTTTTCCAGAAAGGGTATTTTAGTCATTTAACTCAACCAATAAAGTACCCCCTCCATTTTAAAACGGCTATAACTTTTTTATCCGATGTCGGTTTTTTATAGAAAAAATACCGTTAGACTCGTCGCATTTTATCTTTAATTCAGATGTGGTCCCGACATTTTTTTACACTTTTTTTCAAACGTCCGTATTGACATGTAATGTTACAAAAAGTAGCACTGATGCCTTTTTTGGGTAGCGCCGGTGCCTTTTTTCTGTAGCATTGATGTTAATACGGACGTTTGAAAAAAAAACCTTCGAAAAAAGTCGGGACCACATCTGAATTAAAGATAAAAAAGCGAGGAGTCCAATGGTATAATTTTTATAAAAAAACGACTTCGGATAAAAAAGTTATAAGCGTTTTAAAAACGAGGGGGGTGCTTTTTTCTTTTGGGTAAAATACTCTTATACCCTTTCTGTTAAAAAAAAAAGAAAAAAAGGGAGTGCCACATGTCACTAATCCATAGCACCTGTTTTTTCATCAAGCCACTAGGATGTGGTTATTTGGTTATTGCTCCAAGGAAGAGTTAATAATTGTTCCCTTCCCTATATACATAATATATATATATATATATATATATATATATATATATATATATATATATATATATATATAGAGGGTTAAGTTCATTTGAGATCCAAATGGTTTTAAGAAATTTTGAGAACCATTTTTATCCACTAATTTTCAGGCATAGTGGGGATTTCTTTATATATAACTAGTAGCTCAAAATGATTCTCAAAAGTTCTCAAAACCAATTGGTTCTCAAATGATCATTCCCCTATATAACATATATATATATATAATATATCAAATACCAAACTTAATGTGTGAGAGTTTTTTACTAGTCATATATGTACATGTAGAAATTGCATGAAAGTTTGAACACTCTCAAAACCCCCTTTTGTTTTTTGTTTTTTTAGTTTCTATTACATTTGTGCTCTATTTTAAGATTTTTTTATTATAATAATGGGTTCATATGTTATATAAAGTTTCGAATGTTATCAACATTGTAGCACATGGTGTCCTGCACCAATATTTGCACCAATGTAGCCTACTTATCATATGGCGTAAGCTATACCCCTTTTAAAATCATTTTCTCAATTTTAAAGTTACAAATTTGTCATTTCTTGTAGCCATATACATACACATCGTTGATGTAATACTTCTCATTACAACAACTCCTGTAGAATTGGTCTATACGATTCCGATGGCCGAACTGAACAGTATCAGGGATGAGTCTATTAAAATAGAGACTCAATTACAAGAAGGAAATGAAGTATGAGGCTTTACTTGATCTTAGGAAATGTGTACCAAACTTGAGATCTGTAAAACCAATAATATCGTTAGATTTGTCACAAGACAGGAGTGTGTTCTGCGACCAAGCTCGGATGTAAGAATAAGTATTTATGTCTTGGGATGAAATAAGTTTAGGATCGATTTTGAATGAATTCAAACAATCAAACCTGGTAGTTGGGTATTTATAATATTTAGTCTCTGTCTTGTTGTGTCATTAATGTATCTCCCAATTTAGGGTTGTGTAGGTCTAAACAACCTCCCTGAGTCATGCGGCGTCAGTACCTATTTCGAGCAATGTCATTAATGTTAGTCAGGCGCCAGAGTGTATGTGCTCTGGAACTGTTTATGTTGAGTTTTGGGTGATGCTAGTCTGGACCATGGTATTGATGTATCATTATGACAACCCGTCTAAAAATGTTAATGTTTAATTATTTAATTTACGTTATTACCTACAAATGTGTGATTATTTGACTTTACTTAAGTTACTTAGACTTCACGTACATACTTATCCAGTGGAACCAAGTATCCTATCCTTGAAGGTAAAGAAAAATATGGATCAAAGGGTTTTTATTTTTTCTTTTTATTCCTCGGACAAGGAACTAATGGAGATATGGCCAAATCATTTTTCATGTCTTTACTCCCCCTCAAGTTGAAGCGTGAAGGTTATAAAAACCCAACCTGTCAAGTAAAAGTTGTAGTTGCCGAGAACCCAATGCCTTTGTAAACAAATATACCACCTCCATTATTGTATCAATATATAGAGGTTCTTTTTCCTTTGACTCCACCTGTTCTCTTATGAAATAACAATTCATCTTCACGTGCTTTGTTCGTTTGTGGTAGACTGGGTTGTTCGCCATATGTTTAGCCGCCGTTATCACAAAATAAATATGTCGAGCCATTTTGTTCAACCTCTAGATCCTTTAAGAGCCATGTATCCCCAAGATTTCACTTACGGTGGTCTTCATCGCTCGATATTCGGTTTCTGTAGAAGAGCGTGAAACGACCGACTGTTTCTTTGACTTTCATGATATCAGTGCTCTACCGAGAAGCAAGAAGTATCCAGTTCTAGACCTTCTTGTGTCCGAACAGCCAAGCCAATCTGAATTGCTGTATGTCGTGAGGTTGGTTCCCTCACCTTTTGGTAGCAAGATTCCTTGTCCGGGTGGATGTGACAACCGGCAATTTCATAGGTTAACCCCGTTAATAACTTGTGTTATATTTCGATAACATCCGTTACCTCAGTTAACTAGAATAGTTACACGAACATTGCACATGAGTCTAGACGTCGCTTAACTTACTTGAATATATATAATTTATAATTTTATATAAATTAATTTTATGATTTCATGCGAACATTTTGTTATTTCGTATGACGAATACGATTATGATGTTATGTTTTATATACATATATATAAGCATACATTACATTATACACATACGGTTTTACGATTAAAACGTCCTTGGTATTTCGTTTAGTAATCTATGATTTTATGTGAATCTAAGCGAATAATTAGAGATCGTTATCGATGATTTTATGTGGTCGTTTAAGTTTATATTTCTCATAAACGTTACGTAGGGTGTTGAGGTGCATACACTCGTTTGGTCATTGGTTACATCTTCCGTTACTCTCTGTTAATCTCGTTAGCCTTTTATAAACCTAAGGGACTATTTCTGTCAGTTACTAAAACTTATTTTGGCTACACAAACCTGGAGGGAGTCACTTTGTAAATACCCAAACCTGGCCTTTTAATATGTAAAATATCCAGGGACTAGTTTTGCCATATTAGCAAAGTCAATTAAATGACTTTTATGGCACCCGTTGGTTTACACCGGAACCGAAGAACCAAATTGCGCATTTAAGTTGAATATCGGTTACAAAATATCAATAAAAAAACTATCAATTACTATTGCCAAGTTCATCATGCGATTCATGTCCTCCCTTCCTCTGAAAACAATCACCACCTCCTTCTCTCTCGTTTTCCTTTGCCGACGCATACCACCAACCACCCTAAACCATCGTCCGGCCACCACTGTTCCACCATAAGACTATCACCGAACTCCCCTCAGTGGTTATCTGTCATGGACGAGCAACTAGGAGGCAACACAACATCATAGCGAGTCGTGTTCGGGATTGTTGCATTCGAGGTTTCGGTTTCAAAAATGCATCAAAACTCCGCTTTGATTCGAGGTAACCATTTTATTATGTTAATCGCACGTTTCTTGAGTCTCGATTTCAAGTTTTACATTTTCCCGGTCGCCGGAAAATATCTCCGGCGACATTAGGGTTTGTATGAAGATGATGACACCGTTCCAAAACTGGTTAAGTATTATTTTTGCTGGTTGATTCACGTCCTCAGGGTCTGGCCGAGTGGCCAGGCTTTTGATCCGAAACCGTAAGGTCGGCGGTTCGAATCCTCCCCGCCCCCAACTCTTTTATCGTTTTTTTTCCAATGCAGTTCTCCCCGTCGCTGCATGATTAAAAGTGGGGGGCTGCGAAATGGTTAACAAGCGAGCCCCTAGCCCAGTGGCTAGGGCGCTGTGTCACAACCTTCAGGTCACGGGTTCGAGCCCCGTGACCCCCATCTCTGTGGTTTTATTTCTTAATGATTTTAAGCATTACTTGGTCCAAAACTCAAAACTACTATGATATGTCTATAAAATCTTGACTCGTGAAGCTTTCATAGGCCCGTTAGGATACTCGTTAAACGTTTACATCATAAAAACACTACGATTTAAATGAATCGAAATTTTATAGTCTCGTTATTATTAATATTTTTTTAAACATAGAAATATATATATATATATATATATATATATATATATATATATATATATATTTGATTAATAGGCATGCGAACGTTTGAAAGATTTTCTTTAAAGTCTTGAATTTTGACACGGCATATAAATATATATTTAGGACGTTTTATTTATTTTTTTTCACACTTTTGACTACACCTCGATATTTATATCTACAAATACATATATATATATATATATATATTTACCCGATGATCCCTACATTTATTATTTGGAATAACATACTCACATTGATTTTTGTAATTCTTTGTGTCCTCGATTAAACGTCATTCTGACTACTTTCGGACAAACGATTTTGATCACGTATTGAAATTGTCACCTACATCATACTTGGAATTACTTGATAAATACCGTCGTCTAGGCTATGTTACTCATGTGCGGACACACACTTACGTATGTAAAATCGATAGGTGCTCGGTAGTTATGACAGTCTCGAAGTGTCACTAAATTGTAGCAGCGCACCCGAATGTGAGTTACACACCCTTTTACGTTACGTCCAGGTTTGGACAATAACACTCGCAAGCACGTTACACCCGGGTTAGGGTGATAACACGACAACTATTATATATGATTAAAGTAGAAATCCGGTATATATCACATGTTCACGTAAAATTCTTTATCTTTCAAGTCCTTACTTTATCGAAACGTTAATAGCAAATAGCAAGGGGATTGGGTAATACTACTAGGGTCTGACAAACCCCACTCAGCGGGCATGAGATACACCACCCGACTGGCGGTCGGACTGAGGACAATGTCAGCCTAACTTACCGTGATTGAGTAGACAATGGGAAGGCAAAAACACGTAAGGATGAAATCCTACACTTTTCAGTTAGCTTCGGTTGCCAACGTTTTAGTGACATGAACTTAGGCTCGCTACCTACGATATGGATTGTACTTGTAATATACATACTTACATACGAATAAAGACTGGTGTATTCATACTGCATAATTATACTAGATATACTTATGTGCTTATGTGAACTCACCAACATTAGTTGGCACATGCTTTTTGTGCGTGCTTTGTAGGACGCTAGGAGTATCGGATTTTTGGGCACGTACGTTGGTTAAAACCTCTATTTTTGGGAACTTGTTTTTAAATCTTTTCAAGTTGAACTAGTATTTACTTATCGGGCGCTTGTTTTACGCAACCTGACTTTTATATGCTTCCACTAAACTTTAACTTTGGTTTTGGTATTTCCGTTTGGAGATATATTTACACTTTGAACCCTTAACTTATGTTTGATGTAACTAATGACTCAGGTCCCGGTCTGGATCACACCCCACACGGTAAAACTCCGTTAGTGGAAATTGGGGGTGTGACAGTAGACTTTAAATATCGTAGAACCCTTATTGCAACATCCCAGTGGTTTTGTCGGGGGTCAGACACGGAGTGACTTATATTTTTTACCGAGTAGGTGATATCAGGCCTTGTTGCTTGTAGGTATAAAAGCCTTCCTATCAGTCTTCGATATGGACTTGCATTAACTCGTTTCTCTTCATCACTCTTTTCAAGCTTAGTGTTTTGTTCCATTGGGAATGCACTCGGTCTAGCTTCCAACATCACACTATCTTCTAAGATGTCTAAAACATACTTTCTTTGGCTAAGGACTAAACCTTCGTGTGTTCGAGTTACTTCAATCCCTAATAAGTACTTTAGTACTTGATGCACACGAAGTGTATATGTGTTTACCTGCAAGATTGACCTTTAAATTTATAAAACCTAAACAATCTTAAGACTACGCATGCATATATAGGAAAGCGGACGTATCGTATGGTAGTACTAAGAGTAACTCAGGGTCGACCTAAGGAAGCAATGGTGTAATCATAATAAACCTAATTATTATCATTAGAATTCCGTCACGATTCCTAATAACTATTAGAAAGCAAATACGAAAGCAAATGGTAGCAAATAATAGCAGATATAAAATCAGAATAAAAAAACAGATATCATCTAAGACTGATCACTATTCAGCATTACATAGACATGACATTGACATCTCATAATTTAACTGTCTAATGGAAACAAAGTCTCTAGACAATGAATCTAAAATTATTACCACAACCATAATGATGTATCCACGAATTAATGACCTAGCTATAGGGCACCAAACACTTGATCTAAGACCTAGGATCATAGACCAATCCTATTTTGACTAACCATGATGGATGTTAGAACTTAAATCTATGTGACAGACGCCATCAAATCTGTTTACCGAAGCATTCGACTGAAGAATCCATGTGAATTGATTCAGAGACACGGGTTGTGATGCTCGAGGCTTGCAGTTTCGACCGAAGACCGTTTTTCGGAAAAGTCAACCGTTCGGGTCAACGTTCAACGTAAAAGTCAACGGAAGATCGGTTCGAGCGAGTCAAGGTTTGGATTAATTAAATCAACTTTGATTTAATTAATATTTCATGTTATTTGATTTACTTGTAGTTTTGTTCATTTATGTTTCTGTTGTTAGTTACCCTTACTATATATATAGTGAGGGTGCCCATTACAAGAAAGAGTCTCTGAGTGTGGAGATGATGATTTTCTTGTAGAGTGTGAGATTTCCATTCTAGAGGGAGAGAGTGAGTTATGGATTTTCTAGAGAGAGATTGAGTGTTGTCATGATTTCTTGATTGTAATCATTCGATTAATGAAATCATTCGACTTAGATCATGATCTTTCTCATGTGTTTGATTATCCTAGATTCATCTCCATCATCATCCTCTCGGGGTTTTCGAATCTGACCCTAGTTCTTGCTCAAGATCGGGATTCTTGATGTGAAAATCGGTCCTAACAAATGGTATCAAAGTGGGTAACTGATCAGATTCATCTCACCGTGAATCTGGTCACTCGAATCTGATTTTGAGCTTGAATGGGTGAAGATGAGAAAACTCATTTTTGAGACTTTTTCTTCTATTTTTCTTATTTTGGAGCTGTTGGATGATTTCTGGATGAATCTGATGATACATTAATGTTTTTGGGTTCGTCTAGATGTGATTTCATGCTCCAAAGGTTCAAATCAGTTGAAGAAATGAAGATCCGAGCTGTTTTTTCGTAACTGTTAGAGTTTTCCCGTTTTTGGGGGTTTTTTTGAAGATTTTCGAGTTTGATTCTTCATTTTCTGGGCGATTCTTCATGTTTTCGGATGAAATGAGGTATGATTCTCAGTGGAAAACGCGTTCCGGATCCAATGGAAGCATCCATTTCGTCTGAATCTCGACAGTTTGGGCAGATCTGGAAAAACACACACTAGTGCGTGTTTCATGGTGTTCTTCGTGTTCTTGATATCCAGAATTTGAGAACTGTTTTGATCCGATTTGCTACTGTTTATGGGTTGTTGGTGGCCACAATAGTCTCGTGAATAGTTTAGCTTCTCATTTCGTGCATCACTACGGGTTCTTCTGTTGGAACATGGTTCTGATCGTCATGTGAAGTATCGAATACAAGACAAGACATACAAGTTTGATGAGGTCCGAACTCCCAGCGAACCTGAGGTTCGGAGGTCCGAACGTGTGGCCAAACCTGGGGTTCGGCCGGTCGTGTTTCAGCTTGTATAAATAGTTCGTCTTGTATAGAATTGAAAAAGCTTCCGAGTTATAACTTTCTCTAAGTGTACTCTGTGGTCTCTGTGGTTAATACAAGTCTCATTTGTATTTACTCTCTGCGTTTTACTTGTTATTCATTGATTTCGCTACGACTAAGTAGAAGATCCACACGCTCAAGCTATTTCAAGTGGTATCAGAGCATTTGGTTTACTCTACTAGTCGGAGATCAGTGTTTTTCCGAGTTATCGTGTTCGAGTTCACGTTTTTGACTTTCAAAGCTCGTGTCTCATCTTCATTTCTCAAAATTCTCGTTCCAAATATCATGATTTACGTTCAAAATGTGTGTTTTTGCTCGTTTTCGTTCATTTGAGTATTCTCAGCTCTAGAGGTGTCAAATTCAGTGAGTTTTTCCGAAATTTTTTGGATTTTCGTGATCGGCCGATCTCCAGGTTCGGCATAACCGCTCCGCACTTCAGGTTCGGAGTACGCTCGGTCATAACTGCTCCGAACGCCAGGTTCGGAGTTCGTTCGGAGTGTCTTTCGAAGTTCGGTGAAGGTTCGGAGCTCGTTCGGAGCCATATTTCTCGTTCGGTGAGTGTTCGGACTAGGATCGGAGGGTCTTCGGAGTTAACGAGGTTCGTTGAGAGATCAGAGATAGTTCGGCGATAGTTCGGACTGTGTTTCGGAATTCAGACCGAGTTCGGAGGAAGTTCGGAGGGTATAGTAGGTTCGGACGAGGTTCGGAGTGAACAGTGATCAATTTTTCTGAAAATGTCCGATTTTCAAACGTTCGCGGCAATTCAAAATTCAGTTCAAGCAACGATGCAAACGATGATGAACTATGATAATGAAATCGGAACAAGTCAGAAAGTTCCCAAATTGCTAAAATTAGAAGATTATCATAGTTGGGTTAAACGGTTCGAAGCATATGTCGACACGAATGACATTGATATGTGGTTATCGTTTAGTGATCAATATGTTTACCCTAAAGATGAAACCGGTGAACCTATTCTTCAAAGAAAAATGTCATCTGAGCAAAAGAAAGCTTACCAAGCAGAGAAAAAGGCTTATGGTACTTTAACGATGGCATTGCCTAAAGAGTTACTACATCAATTTACTGGTAACTACACATCAAAAAGTCTATGGGATGCTTTGGAAAAGCGTTGTGAAGGTCATGACCAATACAAGAAAAGTCGACAAAAGGTTTTGAAGAAAGAGTTTGATAGTTTTAAGCATTATCAGAATGAAACAATTCCCAATCTGATTGCAAGATTTGCTCATCTGATGAGTGAAATGCGTTTGGTGAATCTTACTAAAGAAGAAGCTGATATAAAAGAAAAGATCTTGGAAGCTTTACCTGAAAAATGGGAGAATTATGTGATGATGATTACTCATGACAAGGATTTTCCAGGATTGTCTTTCAATGATTTGGTTCAAAGAATTCAGGCTAGAGATATGGAGTTAATGGTAAACAAATCACTTCCTACACAAGTTCAGAATCCTGCAATATATCATGGTGAAAATGATTCTACAATGAATGCTGGGAAGTCTAATATTCTTAGTTCTGCACCCCCGACAACATTTTTGGCAGGTAAATCTGAAACTCCTAGCTATTCTTCTGCTGGTTGTACTGTTTCGATCCCGAGTTCTTCAACTCAAACTGCATTGTCTGCTCAAACTATCGATGATTATAATGCATTGATGTCTGCATTGGTATCTTCATACTTTGGTGTTATCACGGGTGCGGTGAGTAATGCTGAGTTAGCAAATGAAGATTACGATCAGATTGATTATGATCATTTAGAGGAAATGGATCTAAATTGGCAGTATGCTATGTTGGTTTGGAGAACAAAGAAGTTTTTTAGTAGAACTGGTAAGAAGAGATTGAATCAGGAAGGTAAAATTGGTCTGGATAAGTCAAAGGTGAAATGTTATAATTGTTCAAATTATGGTCACTTTGCTCGAGAA
>JBCNJP010005453.1:0-14965 GCA_039602395.1 Deinandra increscens subsp. villosa
GCGGCAAGACCAGCACTTACCAGGGATCCAGACGGTCAACCAGTGAGCGAGCACATGTACCGGTCCATGATTGGTTCTCTGATGTACTTAACCGCCAGCCGTCCGGATATCATGCTCGATGTGTGCCAATGCGCACGCTATCAGGCTAATCCGAAACTCTCTCATCTCTCTGCTGTGAAACGTATTTTTAAATATTTGAAGGGTCGGCCTCGTCTAGGCCTCTGGTACCCTAAAGAGTCCAGATTTAACCTGTATGCTTTCTGTGACAGTGATTACGGTGGCAATGAGCTTGACAGGAAATCCACATCTGCTGGAGCTCAATTTTTAGGTGACAGGCTGGTATCTTGGCAAAGCAAGAAGCAGCACACGGTGTCCCAGTCGACAGCCGAAGCAGAATATGTTGCTGCATCTGCTTGTTGTTCACAGGTGGTATGGTTGCAGCATCGGCTGGGAGATTACGGTTTGAATTTTTTCGATACTCCCATCTTTTGTGATAATAATGCTGCATTGCAAATCGTGAAAAATCCTGTGCAGCACTCCAAAACCAAACACATAGATATCAAAACGCACTTCATTCGGGATTTCTATGACCGCAGGCTCATTCATTTGGAACGGGTGGCATCGGATGACAATGTGGCGGATATGTTCACAAAACCCCTTCCAAGTGCCAATTTTGAAATGTGTCTCAAAGGCCTCCGGATGATAGCCTTTGATGAGTAGTCTGGCAACTGTTATTCTGTATTTTTTGTTTCTTTCATTTAATATTAAAAAAATAAAAAAAAATTAAAAAAAAATAAAAACAAATTGAAAAAAAATCAAAAAAATTGAAAAAATTAAAAAAAAATACAAAAATAGTGTCTTCTTTTGGTTATGTTAAAAAAATCTAAAAGCAAGGGGAAGATATAAGATAATGACATTTATTTCCTCTAAAGTGTGTGCTTTTAAATTTTTTACTGGTTTTGGTTGACCAGGAGGGGAAGTGATATAAATTTCCAGGTGTTTGCTGACTGACACGTGTAAGGTGGATAGTGAAAAGCAGTGATTCATGGTCGATATGCTTGGTAGGCTCTGCTGACAATCAATCAAAAGGTATGTTTTATCACAACACTTGAAGATAACGTATGATGCTTGAAAGGGAGCACACACTTAGGTTAGTACAATTCCTATTTGACTGTGCATCAGGAATCCTGAGACACACGCCCGGTTCTGAGTTTTGATGTCATGCTCAAAAATCCCATTCCCTCTGCTTTGCGTAAGCAATGACCTGGGAATGTTGTACGTGAGTCAGGACTCCTCTGTTCTGCGAAAGCGGAGACCTGGAACCACCCTGATCCACGTACATTTTAGATCACATTGTATATATATGTTAAACCAAAAAGATGCCAATGTGCACAATCAAAAGAGACCCTCTAAGTGTCCAAAACCCTGAGCCTTTGTCACTGATGAGAACATTGTTAAAAAATGTTTCAAAAATTCAGCTGACTTTGTATATTATCCAACAAAACCTCCGTGATCTATTCTTTCTTTTCTCAACCCGGTCTGGAGCATGATGTTAGGCTTAAGGAAAGGTGTCGTGAAAAATGTTGTACGGAAACCAGGTGTGCTTGATAGGATGTACAAATTATACCTAGGACTTATGTGTGTGACCTGGATAGATTGTCATAATTAATAAACCTTAAAATATAAATTATGTGATGAAACTGCTTGAGTAAGCAAAAGCGACATGAGTTTAAAGATGGACCAAAATACCGGCAATCACCTGAACACGCGAAGTAACTGAAGCTGAAAAGGGTTCCTCAGTCACAGACTATCTGGTATGATCCCTAACAAGGCCTCTTCACTCAAAATTCAGTTGGTTAAGATTTTTGTTTGTCTATGTTTTTTTGTTATTTTATTTTAATTGTGTTTATTTTATTTTATCTTAACTTCTGATTTTGTTTGTTTTGTTTTTTTTATTTATTTACTTTAGTAAAAGTTGCCAGATTGTAAAACTCTCGGGCTTGACTTCAGGGGAAGGTTTCTGAATAATCAAGAGTGGACTTGAGGGCTTGGTTGTTATTTTTTTTTTAAAAAAAAGGGGGAATTTGTTTAAGAGAAAATGAGGTTGTTTAAAGCTTTGGGTCCTTTTTGTTCAAGTTCAAAAATTGGAGGGTGGTTTGTGTAATTTCAATAAAAGGTTTTGAGAAAAAGAAGGGGACCGATCGGTCACCCCATCCTCTTTCTCTCTTGACTCCTTTCCTCTCAAAAAACCCTAACCACCACCACCTATTACCTCCGCCGATCAACAACACCACCACTGCCGTCTCCATCGAACACCACCACGACCTTCGCCAACCCCTTGCGACCTCACCACCACCATTCCCGTGAAAAACCAACCGCCACTGCCCCTCCATTAACTCACAGCGCCGCCGCCACTGTGTCTTCAAATCCGCCGCCCTCCGCCACCGCTGCGACCATCCGACACCACTACCTTGCTCGGAATCCATCACCACCCACTCCCTCACTGTTGATTTCGAGCAATGGCACCCCGATTGAAGCGCGCAGCTAGACCCGTTCAGGATCGACCCGAGGATGTTTGATTTTTCTTGAAATTACTGGTTGGGACGGCTAATAAATTGTGATTGCAGGGGTTTGGGACTGTTATTGAGTGTTAAAACACACAAAAGTTGAATGTTTGATTGAGTTGCAGGTATATACCGAAGAAGAAGGACTTTTCGATCAAGTCAGGGGCTTTTCGATCAGCCCCCTGACACTTTTCGATCGCTGAGCACCGATGATTTGGACTTCTCGATCGAGAGACCAGGCTTTCCGATCGAGAGTCATGCTTTTCGATCGGAGCTTGGACTTCTCGATCGAGCCTTAAGCTTTTCGATCCAAATCCAGTACTTTTCGACCACCCGTCATCGGTGATCTAACTTTTCGATCAAGGAACTAGGCTTTCCGATCAGAGCCTGGACTTCTCGATCGAGACCAACACTTTTCGACCAGGGATCTCGGTAACCAAATGACTTTCCGATCGGACGGATGCTTTCCGATCGAAAACCCTGTTTTTCGACCGGAAAGGTACCAGATGACATTTTCAATGATTTTTCAGTCAATTTTAAGCCGTTATGCTGTCCGTTTTTCGAGAAATCCCTAAAACTAATGAACTTTTGTGTGTTTTGGCTGTGTATCTGTGTTTGTGAGTGCAGGGAATTAGAGTTTATCAAAGTATCTGCGTCTTGTGATAGCAGGATTGAAGAAGTGCTGTCTACACTTTGCACTAACAACAAACCCGGTTATATGCAAACGTATGCAGCAAGAGTTTTGGAAGACGGCAGATGTATCTGAAGATGGAAAGCAGATAATTACCAAGATTCAATCTACCGAGGTGATTTTAACTGAAGAAAATTTCAGACAGGCACTCAGACTTAAAGATGTTGCTGCTGATTCCACTGTTCTTGACAAAGAAATGGTGTCTCAGTGCCTGAAGGAAATGGGCTACCTCACAATATCTCCTCCTACCATGAAGGCTCTCATTCCACCATATTGGAGGATGCTGGCACATTACTTGCAAAAATGTGTCATTGCCAAAAAGAGCTTTACAGATCAGTTGAACCCAGTGCACACCCATGCAATGGTGTCACTAGTTAGAGGTGTTCGGTTCAACTGGTCCAGGATGATATTTGAAGATGTGAAGGCTGTTGTGTCCAAAGATAAAAAGTTTGCAGCCGTTCCAAGGTTCATTCAGTCAGTTCTGGATTCAAGATATCCAACCCTGAGGAAGACTAATGACACACATGATACTAAGCCAATGGGTATTGAGGTTTTTCCAAATATAAATCCAAAGAAGAAGTTGTCTGATAAGATGCCGTTTGGTGACAAGTTTGGAGAATTTGCAGAAATAGTGACAGAGAAAGTTCCATTGGACAGAAATGCTTCTGTTGAAGAAGAATATAATCGGTCTACTCCTCAGAAGAAAGTTGTTGATCTTCCTGATGACTCGGACTGGGAAGACTTTGATCTAAATGATGTGAGGATTGGAGCACTCAATTTTGAAGGTGATGAGACTATCAATTATGACACCTATCTTGATGATATTGACATTGAGGAAGAAGAGACAGAGACAGCTGAGATACCACTGACTAGAAAACGGAAAGCCACGGAGGATCCTCCCCTCGGTGCTTCTGTTACTGAAGAAATGACTGAGACTGAGTCAATTGCTAGAAAACACCATGTGGAAGGCCCAAGTGACCCAAGAAGAAGGAGATTGGATCCTCGTGTACCACCAGTTACTAGTACTGGGGCAAGTCAATCATCTTCACAACCCACAGCCCAAGAGAAGGGGAAAGCAGTAGAAACCCCTGAATACAGACTGGAGAAGGAACTCAGAGCAGAAATAGAAGGTCTGAAAGCCCAATATGCAACCCAAAGTGAAATCATTGGAGACTTGATTGATATCCAGAAGATCCATAACACTGAATTGGAGAATCGGAAGAAGATAAACAGAGAATTTACCAGACAATTTAGAGATCTTCATAAGCTGATCAAGCAGCTTAGCTCCGATAAATCAAGCAGGTCAAGCATTGGCCAAGATGATATGGGTGAAGGAGGTTCAGGTGCAGGTGATTCCTTACAATCAACAGCATTTGATTTTGAAGCAGATATTCCTGAAGAAACTCAACCAGTTTTACCTGAAGCCTCCGTTGAAGATAAAGATACCAGGGATAGAGATTACATGACAGTTCCAGCTTCTGATTTTGACGGAGGATGGGAGGCTCAGACATTTGCCTATCCTCCTAAAAGGTATCTAATCCAGTTGGGAGAGCACTATCATGATAAGCAAGGGATTAATGCAGATATTAAAGCATGGATGTTTGATGGAGAGAAGAATATGTTCGTTGTAAGAAGAAAGGGTCAGTATCCTTTGGAATACTACAAGAGCTGGACCCAGTTTTACTCCTGGACGAATGTAGATCTGACCATGCTCTACCAGGCTCCGTTTTCAAATCCATCAAACAATGAGCAAGCCAAGTACTTCTACAAGAATTTGGAAAATGCTGTGCGAAGCAAGTTCAAGAGGTTTGAAGATTTTCCTCACAAGAAATCTTATGTGAAGAAGTACAGGGGTGTCTTCAAATGGGATGGAAAAAAAAGTGTCCCAGGAAAGGAGAGTGTAAAAGCCAAGAAGTTCACAAATGTTTTGTATCCACCTACAGACAAGACAAAGACAATACCTTTGCCGATGAGACATCCTGAAGATTGCTTGCATGATTTCCAAACATGGGCTTATAGTGATTATTCTGGTGAAGCCAAGATCCTCTACAAATCAAAGAAAATCAATGTCATGGAAGTTCATGATTTGATGAGGTTTCACAAGAAGGACATAATGGTACTAGCAAAGCATCAGATTGAGTGTAATCAAGACACTGAAGAATATGCAAAGTGTTATACTTGGGTCGTAGCTGAGATCGTGGCAAAGGAGCTGTGGTATGATCCAGCAACGGTGAATCTATCAAAGAAATTCAGAATGTGAAGACGGTCTAATGCTAAAGCCTAGGGGAAGATTGTAGAGACCTAGAAAATGAGGCTTTTGCATTAGATGAATTTTGGGTTTATTTTAATACTTGTGGGCTAGTAAATACTTGTAATTGGGCTAACTTTTGTAGGGTTGATGGGTTTAAGGGGTCCGATCGGTTTTATGTGTGTATGGGCCGAATTCTAGTAGGGTTAGGAGATGGTGTGTTTTGCAAGTTTGTTATCTCCCTATATATAGAACCCCTTGAATACTAGAATAGGTTGTTGCTCCTAAGGTGT
This sequence comes from Deinandra increscens subsp. villosa, assembly GCA_039602395.1. NCBI lineage: Eukaryota > Viridiplantae > Streptophyta > Magnoliopsida > Asterales > Asteraceae > Deinandra > Deinandra increscens. The sequence continues at coordinate 5,797 of JBCNJP010005453.1, forward strand.
TCTGTGATTATTGGTGATATCGAAATTCTCTTTGAGAATTTCGACCAAGTGTAAGCAATCAATGATCAATAGTAAAGTGTTCTCTTTAATCGGTCTGTGTTCTTACTTGTTTCATTATTCCTTTTTACGTATTTTTCTTGATTTATCTTGAATCACTCCAGTGTTTGGATTCCGCACATTCACTAGAGGTTGTGATATCGCGTTTAGGTTATTTCGATCCTTACACTAGAATTCAGAATATTGATGTTGAGATTACTGAAGAAAAGATCATAACTGTCCTGGATCTACAAGATAATGACAAGCCCAAGACTTTCACTAAGGTTCAGTGGTAGTCAACTATCACAAGAATGGGATATTCGGGTGTCTTTCTTCTTGATGTCAGCAACAAAGTTCAGAAGACTTTATTCCCGACAAATTGGAAATTTATTATCAGCTTCTTCATTGCAGCATTTGGACACCGAAAGGCAGCTCCAGATGATTTCATTGATGACACTGCATGTGCTATCCATGGGTTCGTTTCAGGTGATGGTTTCAATCTTTCCCACCAACTACTGAAGTGGATGATTTCTAACTTGCACCCCACTGGAAGTCAAAAGAAGTTTCTGATGTACCCTCGATTTGTTCAAGCCATCTTGGACCATTACTACCCAACCTTGGTGAAGCAAGGAGAGACATTTTCCACAAGTTAAATGAATACTGGCTCGTATAGTAAGTACCACAAAGGAAAGTATCAAGGGAATGAGGTACCTTTCTTTCCCTAGATGATTGCTCGAATAGCTCCCGTTAATGCTGAAGGAGATATTCAGATGGGTGAACCTGACTGATGCAGCTCAAGTCCACCCTGAATTGGACTTGAATGCCCCAGTTGCCACAGATCCTGCTGTTGCTGCTGCTGAAGACCTTGGGAATCTCCAAGGTGATAACGTTGAAGCATCTGAGCATATTGAACCTTTGAGTCCAGTGAATTTGATATCATCAGAAGCTGAGGAAGGTGATGACACAAATGATGATGAATCCTACTCCTCAAGCTCATATGACAGTCCTCCACAAACTGAACAGATTCACCCTCGGAAAAGACAAAGGACTAGAGAATCTTCCAGGGCCTCAATAAATCTGACACAACCATCATCATCATATGAAAGCTACAAGCCGTCCGAGGATGATTTAGATGAAGACGACTCTTCAATTTCTCTCGATCAGATGGATCTTTCATATGATCCTGCAGCAGAGATTGAAAGTCCTCCTAAGTCTCCTCCTAAGTTAACCGTGAACAAACTTACATTTACTGTTGAGGGTCGTAATCAATCGTCAGAGTTACTCACAGTTAGAGCTATAAGAAGCACGTCCTGCACATAAAAACTTCAAGTCAGGAGAAAGCCCGGTTCCACAGGTGAGTATGAAGTTGTTGGTTCATCTAGCACTCAAACAGATACGACCTTAGCCACAACTCCTGTCTCTCCATCTCCTGCTGATCAAGCTGATATGATTGATATGGATATGAGACCTCTGGAGAAGATAGCTGAAGATGCTGTTATGACCACTGACCCCTCTGGTATTGTTGCCACCAGCCCAACATTTTCAGAATTTGAGAAGATAATGGAACTTCAAGCTGAGATTGTTAATCTTCAGAGTCAAAACGATCACCTCAATTGTTCTCTACAAGTGGCCAATCAGAAGATCACTGATCAGTCACATGTAATTGCTGAACAAGCTGCAGAGATCCAAAGACTCAAGGATCTGCTAGCCAAATCATGTGAAGCCAAACAACTTAGTGACAAACCAGATGGTGATGATGCTGGTGAAAAAGAAAGTGAGTTACCTAAAGACCAACCACAAACTGATCAAAGAATTGATGGTGACATTTCTTAAGATCCTATTTCTTCTACAACCATGCCTGCTGGTAAAGACTCTACAGGTGCTGAAGACACCTCAAGCCCCATGCATGACAGTGATTTTGAGGTTGATGCAGATATATTCATAGAAGGAGATGAGCTGAACTCCTCAGACGACGATAAAACTTTCATCACCAGCCTCCTTCATGACGAGCCTGTAGATGAAACTCTGGATTCAATCAAGAAGCTTGCTCTTGTGCCAGAGAATCTGAAACTTCCAATATTTACATAGGTAGCTAAGGCTCTTGCCATTGAGGGAACTTCAAATGTAGAAGCTGCTACTGCAACTGACAGAGATCTTCAACTCTCTCTGATACCCTCTTCTCAGACTTTAACTGCCACATCCACTGCCATTGTTCCCTTGAACGAAGGAGTCCGTCATATGCACGTTGACCCAGCCTTCCTAGATTTTGCTATGGCCAACTTCAGGGAATACTATGCAGAAAAGATCTACTCGAAAAGAAACTCTTGTGGTATTTTGATCGAGTCAATCGAAGATGACACTGGTGAAGTCACATATGAGGAACATCCATACTTTGTTGACTTCGTTGATGAGGATGACATGAATGAGCTCGAAGAACGTATGAATGTGCTCATGAATGAAGCAAATCCACTGAATTACATTGATCTGGATCTGATTGAGAGTGAAGATGAAGAAATGGAACCTCTGTTTCCCACTCCTATTCAAGTGAAAAAGGAGGTGGATGATATATATGTTCCGGTTTCACTGTCTGAGCTTATGCAGACCATAGCTAAGGCTTCAGCTTTGGATATTGCTCCCCATGTTCCAGGTGTTATTCCTGCAGATGCTGAAATTGTCGACCTTGAATCAAGTGCGGCCAAAGAATCTGAGAGTCAATCTGTTCCTACTGAATCGGCTGAGCAAAGCTTTCGTGATCAAATCTTTGAAGCCTCCTTTGTGCACTTCTCCTCAGACTCCGACACTGAAGATGAACCGAATGTGACTGCAACTCAAGAGCATGCGGTTACTGAACAACAACCTGGTCCTTCTGCTGAGGATAGAGGAAAGAGAATATTAACTCCTGAAGAGATTGTTGAAGAGCATCTAATACGGAAAGCTGAGAAAGAGAGATCTCGTAGAGCACTTATTGATGAAACTCACCGGGAACAAAATAGACTTATTGAGGAAAGGGCCGAAGCACTCAAGAGATATGAATCAAACCATCCTCCTATTGTCATGTATGTTAAAGGCTCAAGTACTTTGTCGGAACGTTTAGAATCAACCAGAACAAATAAACCGTTGATCCGCATTGTCACTAACTTAGAGGGCACCGATGTGGATGCTGATGACACTTCTGTTACAGCCAACATGGTTAGAACTCTGATGAAAGATAACTTCTCATTAACATATCTGATGAGTCTCACAGAAACTGAGTTAACCAAGCTGTACTGATGTGTTGTAAACACATCCGGTTTTCCCTTGTATTTTGTATAGTATTTAAGTCGGTTTTGCGTCATTTTATTTGATTTTTTTATATTTTTTAGTATTTGAGTCTTCTTTGGTAATTGAGTCGTCTTTTTATAATTTAGTGTGAGTTTTAGTCTTTTAATTTTGATTGTGCTTATTAGGTCAAATGTGCTCAAAATTGTTTAATTATATTTGGTTGTAGGTTGACATACGAGTTCAAGGGGATGGTATGACATTAATTGAAAGATGAAGGATCGGCATAGAATTTATAAGAAGATCAGGGGCTAAATGGAAAATATGCATAAAACTTAATTCATGCTATACGCATGAATAAATTCGGGTGCTCAATTGAAAACCGACTAAATTGTCGGTTTGTATACTAGAAATCCATCAACCTAATTTTCATTATTATTTTAATCGCAAGGAGGTCCAGGGATTTCTTTTTAGATAAGAGGAGTCTGACACAATATTAAAACCCTATGCATATATATATTAGAGGAGGATTCGACATAAAAAAAGGATTGGAGACGGCAGAAGAAAATCTACCTACGGAAGAAAGAAAAAACCAACGAACGGCAGAAGGGACTCGAGGAACCAATTCGAACGAAGAGAAACAATTGAGACGAGGAGCCATTCGGTTTAGTTATCTTGATTCTTGAACTTTATTTGTCATAGTTTTAATTTTTATTCACACCACAATCTTTATAATTATGACTATGAATTTGGTGTTCTTGAATACCATGATTGTTGGCTAGATTTTTAGAGCCACCTAGACTTTGTGATGAATTTTTAGTGTTGATTACTTTACTCGGTTTATGACAATTTTCTTGATGGATTGACACTCTATTAAATTCCCCTAATTTTCTACAATTGTATGCGTGTGCGTATTAAAATTATAATTTTGATTTTTTGTTAATTCTTATCTAGCTTGCGAATGTCTTTCGGTTTGAGCTAGATAGTTTGATAGTAGTAGGTTGTGTGCTTGCTATTAATTATGTGTTGCTAGCTTTAGTGATCATAGAATTAACTAATTATCATTATTGTGAAATTAATATTCTGCCTATCTTGAGACTCAAAAGGTAAGGGATTGTCGGTTAGTCGGGTTGGGTAATTACTTAGGATAAAATTGTCCCAAAAGGAAATTCCTTAGGGTTGTTAGCTAATTTGCTAGTCGTGTCAGTTGTAGGAATTAGAGGTAGCTCCGGCTAGTTTAGGGTGCCTTAGATTGTTTCGAGGGTGTTCTAGGGTAGTTGAAGTGGGAAGGACTTAAAAGGTGAACCGCTTGTTCGAGCGTTAGAGTAATCAATTAGGAAGAACTCAAAAGGTGAACTAATAAACCGGTAAGCATATTCCAGCCTTTAGGTATTCTATCAGTAACATCCGGAGAGTGATTCGGGGGCTCGTAGAGTTTCTATAGGTTGCGTGTTAAGATCCCGGTTCCATCAGAATTGTCATAGCCGAGTGAGGTCGTTAATATTAACTAGGATTCTAGGTCTAGGTGGTACCTTCCTCAATTTCTGAATTCGTCCTAAGTTCTCTCGTGTCGGTTGTTAGCTAGTGTCGCTTGGTAGTTTAAGTAGTTAATTTTAGTTAATTTAATTCTCCATTCACAAATCAAATACTCAATTTCCCATTCATAGAGTCCTAGGTTAGAGTCTAGCTATCTAGTGTCCTTAGGGTTCGATATCCGGTCTTCAGTAGCTATACTTGCACTGATAGGTACACTTGCCTGTAGGTTTGGTTTAGTTTTAGGAGTTTCGGTAAAATTAGGTGTGTCTAGGTCTAGAATTAGGTCTAGGATAAAGTAGTCATTTTTAGGTATAGTTCCGAACACATCAAGTTTTTGGCACCGTTGCCGGGGACACTTGGAAATAGCAAGATTAACTTAGGTCGTGATTAGGAAATTTTGAGTCTTTTTCTTAGGTTTTCGTGACTAGAGTTCTTAGGATTTCCATTCTCGAGTCTAGAGTTTTAGGTTAGTTTTTTTTGTCTATTTTTTTATTATTATTTATTTATTTTGCTGTGTATTTTGTTTTTTCGCCATGGCCACAATTGATCTACAGAGCTTCATCGTTAACCTCCAACAATTCTTGGATGATATGGCTACATGGAGTAGATATGATCCTAGGTTACCTCGAGGCATCGAGGTTGCAGAGGAATATCTTAGGTTGATAAAACGGCTTCAGGAGGAAAACATGCCACGTTGTATGAGCTGCGGTGGACCACACCACTATAATGATTATTGTCCGGTTCGTGTTGAGATGTGTAGAGAAATTTGTCAAAGGATCTTTCAAGAGCGTGAAGAGAGAGAAAGGCGTACAGGGGAGTCATCAAGAACCGTATTTGAGGAAATCCAATATCAGGAGACGTTAATGGACGCTGAAGTCCCACCTCCGGTTACTCAGGGTATCCAATGGATTTGGGATGACGATGACTGTGATCTGAATCAATGGACAAATAATATTTCGACAGACGTCGTGCAGATCACTGAAAAAGAAGATTCAGTAGTGGAAGAGAATGATCTGGACGATGACATACCAGAGGATAAGGATGAGGAGCTTCCCACGGATGATGGCACGGTTGATGAGGATACATACTCTTCGGATCCAATTTGGGATTGGTCGGAGGAAGAGGACAATATTGTGTGGGATGAAGAGTGTGAGGATGAGATCGCAGCGAGTGCAACAACAAATGAGGTAGCTGAGGACGGATGTGAGGGGGTGCTTCAAAAGGGTGATTCGGATGATGTGTTTGAAGCGCAAATGTTAGAGTTATTTGGTGAGGAGTGGACGACGATGTCACCAGGAGTGTTAGATGAGGATCGGTTTGACCCGGAGGGTGATTTGCAAAAGCTTGAAGAGATGTTATACGGGGAGCCGACCGTTGAGGGTGAACACGTCCCACTCGAGGATGAGTTTTGTGAGGTTAGTGAGGCTCAAGAACCGAAGCATGAACCGTACTCAATCTCCATTCGGGACGTGTTGAGGTTTGAAAAGCCAACCATGAGGATAGAAGATAAGGAGCTTAAGGACGTCCCACTAGGTAATTTATTTAATCTAGATGATGAGGTTGTTTATAGTCAAAGTGTGGGGACGTTAGAGGATGTAGATTGTAAGAATGACCCGAGATTGAGCTTTATTGTAGTTATTAAGTTAATTCCGGGTAGGTTTAAACATTGGTGGGTTGACTGGTTACTAGGTGTGATTTTTGGAGGTTGGTTAGTTAGTGCCTTAGGAATGTTAAACGATCTGATGATTAGGGGCATTGTTAGGAAGAACATTAAGGAGAAACCCCCTGATAGAGTTAATTGAAAACTCGGGGAAGCCCGAGTTGTAAATTTATGTAACTTATTTATTTGATTTTGCTTTATTTTGCATTTCGGTTTTCTTTTCGTTTTGCGGTTGTTTTTTTGGTGTTTGCAGGGAATTCTGGTGATTCAAGATGATGAAATTGTGTTGGAAGGTTCCAAGTTCCAGGTGAGCACGTTTCATATTAGTTTTATTTTATTTTTGTTCTTATTTATTTTTATTTTTTTTCGTGATTCATCGTTTGCGTCGAGTCGTGTGTGTTTTGTTTTGTGTCTTGCAGGTTCGATGATATTCACACTTGGATGCTATTTAATGGAGGACCTGGGATCAAGCTCGCCTTTCATTCATCCAAATCACAAATCAGGGGAGTTTCTTCCATTCGTTTTTTTTGTTTATTTTTTTCGTTTGCATTTTTATTTTTCTTTTTATCGTTCGTGTGCTTTTATTTTTAGTTTTTTTTATTTTATTCTCATCTCACATTGGGGACTACGTCTTTAGTCTTGAGTCGTGTGTTTTTTCTTTTATTTTTAGGTTAGTTTGAGTCTTAAAAAAAACAACAAAAAAAAATGAAAAAATTCCAAAAATCCAAAAAAAATTGAAAAATTGAAAAAATGGTCTTGATTTATGGTGCAATTAAATGGAAAATGATAATACAACTGGGGATCAATTGTCTAATAAATGTGCATAATTGTTATATCTTAAATAATTGGAAGTTATTAGCTAGTTTTCGATGTATTGGTAGGCCCAGCTGACTAACTAGGCTTAAAAATCCTTATGCATCATAAAAATAATAAATAAAAAAATGTGCTTAATTGATATGTAAATCATGAAACTTTAGTGGGTTGCCGCCTTAGGTTGATTGAGGATTCCGAAACTGTTTAGAAAAAATAAAAAAAATTGCATCTTTAATATTTTCATATGTGTATATCTTTTTAGTAATTTAGGCACACTTTTATCTTTTTACGAAAGTGAATTCGGTAAATAGTGGCGCCTCCGCAAATCCATTACATTTGTTTGAGCTAGAAAAAAAATAGAATAAAATACCGAAGCCTATGTGTTTCCCTTTGGGATAGTGACTTGAAGGATACGCCTCTAGGTTAGGTATGGGCTAAATACCCTATGTGCTACCCATCGGGCTCGCTACTCAGTGGATGCTCCTCTAGGTGAAGTCCAATTCTAAAAAAAAAAAATAAATAAGAAAAAAATAGCTCAAATAAAAATTCATCCATTCATTCATACAATTCCACTATTAAAAAGATATATGTGTACATAAATATTAAGATGCAAAATAAAAAAATAATGGGATTAGGAGGAATTGAAAGACTTAAGTGTGGGATCCATTAGGTTGAATGATAAAATAAATAAATGATAATATTTGATGCATTTGGGGCTAAACGGTCGGTGGTTGGGTTTTAATCGGATCGAAGTACCGGTAATCGAGCTAGGCTATGTGTGACGAGTTGAATTGAAAGTTGAAATGTGAATTAATAATTTGACAAATTAGATATTGAGGCCCTGGTTATGATTCCATTGCAGTATTTTTCGGGGACGAAAAAAGAGTAAGTGTGGGGATGTTTGATGTGTTGTAAACACATCCGGTTTTCCCTTGTATTTTGTATAGTATTTAAGTCGGTTTTGCGTCATTTTATTTGTTTTTTTTATATTTTTTAGTATTTGAGTCTTCTTTGGTAATTGAGTCGTCTTTTTATAATTTAGTGTGAGTTTTAGTCTTTTAATTTTGATTGTGCTTATTAGGTCAAATGTGCTCAAAATTGTTTAATTATATTTGGTTGTAGGTTGACGTACGAGTTCAAGGGGATGGTATGACATTAATTGAAAGATGAAGGATCGGCATAGAATTTATAAGAAGATCAGTGGCTAAATGGAAAATATGCATAAAACTTAATTCATGCTATACGCATGAATAAATTCGGGTGCTCAATTGAAAACCGACTAAATTGTCGGTTTGTATACTAGAAATCCATCAACCTAATTTTCATTATTATTTTAATCGCAAGGAGGTCCAGGGATTTCTTTTTAGATAAGAGGAGTCTGACACAATATTAAAACCCTATGCATATATATATTAGAGGAGGATTCGACATAAAAAAAGGATTGGAGACGGCAGAAGAAAATCTACCTACGGAAGAAAGAAAAAACCAACGAACGGCAGAAGGGTCTCGAGGAACAAATTCGAACGAAGAGAAACAATTGAGACGAGGAGCCATTCGGTTTAGTTATCTTGATTCTTGAACTTTATTTGTCATAGTTTTAATTTTTATTCACACCACAATCTTTATAATTATGACTATGAATTTGGTGTTCTTGAATACCATGATTGTTGGCTAGATTTTTAGAGCCACCTAGACTTTGTGATGAATTTTTAGTGTTGATTACTTTACTCGGTTTATGACAATTTTCTTGATGGATTGACACTCTATTAAATTCTCCTAATTTTCTACAATTGTATGCGTGTGCGTATTAAAATTATAATTTTGATTTTTTGTTAATTCTTATCTAGCTTGCGAATGTCTTTCGGT
>JBCNJP010005454.1:0-86795 GCA_039602395.1 Deinandra increscens subsp. villosa
ATAAATAATCAACTAACACTAAAGCATGTGTTAGGACCAAAATGCATAAATAATAACATGTAATATTAGTTAGTCATTATTTTCATTTAACAAGTTATGAAGTGGCTTGGATTTGCAAACAACCAACTTGAAATCCATGGATTTCATTAGATCTAGGTGCACAAGGTTACTATCCATAAGGCTTCACCATTGTGTTTCACCATCTTAAATCTTAGAAGAAAAAAGGGGATTAAGAAGAGAGTTGGGTTGGTTGTTGCAAGCAAGCATTCCAAAATAAAAGTGTATGAACATTTTGATCTAGATTTCATAAGTGTTAATGTGTTTAGATTGTCAAGACTTGAGAGGTTGATCTTGGGTAATAACATGATAGAAAATATAGAGGAAAAGGGGTGTAGGAGACTCACAAAAGTGAGCTCAAGAGAACCGAGAGAAATATGGGAAGGTGGCGGTGGTCCGTGGCTTTCTCCGGCGAAACAGAGGTGGCTGGCGGTAGTCCGGCAGCGGGGTCAGCGGCGGAGCAAGGGGCGGCGGGGCTGGTGGCAGCCGACGGCTGAGGTGGTGGTTCGGTGGTTGGGGGCCGAACACAAGAGAGAAAGAGGGAGGAGTGTTTGGGTGTTGGGTGATTTGTGTGCTAGATGGTTGGGAAAGGGGGGACATGGAGTGGGGTTATATAGGGTGATTAGGAGTTAATACACAATGGTTAAAGATGTGTTGTCAACTTCTCAAACAACCCACACATTTTACTTGGAGACTAATCTACCATTCATTTTTATAAAACTTGTAAGTCTTTTATAAAAGTTAAGTAGATTAAGAGTTTATAAAAATCCAAATTTTTATAAAACTAAACCAAGTTAGTTATATCACAAAGGTGGTGTAAGTTGGAAAGGTGATGGGCCAAAAATATAAAAAAAACATTGGGTAAGTTTTTATAAAATGGTTTGGGCCAAAAATAAAAAGAATAAAGGTTTGGATAGTGGGCCGAAGCCCACATTCGGTTCGGTTAGAAAAACTGGGCCGAGGCCCGTTTCGGTTTCAAGAGGAGAAAATCGAGAGGGGTTGGGTCGATTCTAGTTGTTGGGCCGAGAGGAATCAAGAAAGAAAAGGCTAACCGGTTTTGGGCCGGTTTGGCCCAATTTGATTCGGGCCACGGTTCGGGTTTCCGTTACAGGGAAAACACTCGGGATGTCAACGTGAGTGATTTGTGAAAGTTTCAGGATTAACGGGTTTGACATGGGCTTATTGGGCTTACCGGGCCCAATAGGCTAAGTAGTTAGGAAAAATGGTTAAGTCTTGACAACATAATGTTTTGTATCTGTTTTAAGCTCATGAAATGACTTGACAGTTTGAATTGGTTTGATAAAATATAAAAAGTTCCATTTTTATATTAAATTTTCTTATTATTGAAATTCCACCGTTAATATACGAAGGATGTATTATTTTACGTACGTATATATTCTTAGTTACAAGTGGAATTGGTGTCGGTTAATCATTTAATTATAATAGTTAATCATATCTTAAAACAGTAAATCATATATTTATCACATAATAAAAGTCAACGAAAGTCAATGGAGAGAGGTTTGACCTGATTTTGAGACCGGGTGTCATAATAAATACAAGCTATTGGGTTTCCAAACGAATACAAACGGGATTAAAATGTCAAGACTTGACTGGTATCACTTGGGTGACTTATGTTACTCAATTGATTGTAGACCTTATACATGTGCCTATTTATTTATTTAGGACATTACGTGCTACCGTTCCTACACTGTTTATTTACTGCCTACTTGCTTATCTAGTGAGTTTCACGGCCCCTTTTCTTTTAACTATTTTATACTTTGGGGTAGAAATCATGAAATCTGAAAAATGCTTTTTACTTAATATTATGATTTATCTGTTAGCCGTATGACTGCTTGTTCTCTTACTGATTGCCCAATTATGGTACATTATCATTATAAACGTTTGTACAACTGTATCCCACCATTAATTGATTTCAATTAGTTCTGTACGAAATGATAGCTAGTGAATAGATCTATTTGGGTTGACAATCCTGTCCTAACTGGTAGCTCCAGTTCTGATTCCGGATTGTCTTGGGGTACACGTCAGTTATTCTGCTCTGTTTAGTATCTCTCGAGCGAGATACTATGGGTGGGTAAACCGTTAGTATTTGAAATCAAGGTTCAGGTGAGTTCATACAACCAAAACGGTAAACCAATGTAATATTCAAGTATACTGAAACTGTTTTACCAACTTTAAACGTAGAGTCATAAACCTGTGAACCTCACCAACTTTATGTTGACCTTTTTTTAAACTCAAGATTTCTTAGGTAATTGATGAAATCTCTGGAAGACATGCAATTGGGGCTTCATCATTCTATCGGGCCTGCTTTTGGAGTCATAGTCCCAATTATCCCAATAATCCGTTTTATGTTTTCATTTCTAATTTAAGACTTATGATTTTCAAATGTAAGACATTTTCATTTCCACTATCTCTTTCCGCTGCAATGAAATGATGTGTTGTTTTTATGAAACTTGAAATTATTAGAAGTCGTTCTATGTATCCGCGACTATGATTCCATTCTCGCTCACACCCGAATCCGTTGACCAGGGTGTGACAGATTGGTATCAGAGCCGTTGTTATAGCGAACTAGAGTAAACAAACAAACAAACAAAACAAAACAAAAACTGAACCTAGACTATAACCCACTCCAAAGCTACCATTTGCATGCAAAATCTTATCTTCAACATGTTTACTTATGCTAGCTTATGTGTTACCTATGCATTACTCCTTTACTTGAGTTTCTATACTATCATGATGCTACTGACCACTGTTTTCTATTGGAATATTATCGCAGAGATGACTTCTAAGGAAGTTATTTGCATTGCTGATTCTGATGGGAAACAGAGCGTGGAGGATTACACCCCTTTGCCAGAGTACCCCGCACCAAAGGACTACACACCCTCGCCTGAGGACTACGTGCCCTCTAGTCCTGATGCCGAGGCGGCCACGGTTGGTACTGTTCGCTTGTCCACCATCACATCCAGCTTCTTGAGGCCACTTAGGCCCCTGACCTCCGACGACTCCCTGGACCACCCTGCTCTCACCGCCACTGCTGGAGGTGTGGCCCCTATTGGTGCTTCGAGCACCACTGAGCCCTTTGCAGACCGCGAGCGGTCTGTGAAGACCTACGTCACCACTCCTGGCGGCGGTAGACGGGGATATACCCCGGGACGGGCGTCTAGCCCATCCCGGAGTCGTGAGGTTGGAGACACCCCTCAGGAGCCTACGCCCAAGCGGCGTTATGTGTTCGAGCTACCCCACTTAGCTTAGATACCGGACCAGGTGCAGACATGGCGTATCCTGGAGAAGTTCCCGAGCTGCTATGAATGGGGCGAGTCATCTCTCCCCGATCCCTCCCACCGTGTCCCGATGGGTATCTCACCCTTCACTAGGGAGCCTATACCCGACACAATACCACTCCTGGTGGCCCGCCTGAGACGCATTGAGACAGACCTTGGAGAGCTGGACGTGATTATTTCCCAGCTCCCGACTACTGATGAGGTTAGGAACCTTATGGACCAGATAGCCAGATTGACGGGGCGTATGGGAGCTACTGATGACGCCATGAGGACCCTCCATGCCCACATGACCGGGGTTAGCATGGCCACCACCGATCTGCTCCTCTCTCATGAGAACTTGCAGAGGAGAGTCGCCACACTGGAGTTCATATCTGGACGACTCCTCTCCTTCCTTGTTGCCATGTCCCAGGTTACCACCTCCCTTATCATGCCCCTAGGTCCCCCACCACCACCACCCTTCTAGGTAGATTTGACCTAGTCTTTTGGATCGCCATTTTATAGATGAAACATGTTAGTATCTTTTGATTATGATGTATGACCAGGACTGCGAGCCCAAGATGAAAACTTGTTTCTTTTGGTATGTTTTGTCTGTAATATGGTGGAAAACAATGGTTGTAGTATGATATGATTAATGTTATGTCTTTACTGCTATGGCACGTTACGTTACCTCCTCTTTTCTATCTTATGTTTCTTGGTTTTGTTTGCGCGTAATATGTTATGGCAATTGATGTATGTCATGGCGGTTATTCTCGAGCATGTAATAACTCCATTTACACATTATCTAAAATTTCTTTATGTTGACCATTGTAACTTAAAGCGAAATCATGCCACCACGATGCCGAACCACCAGGAACACTCCACCTCCTCCTGCTATGACCGCTGCTGAAATCAAGGAGATAATTGCTCATCGCGTCGCTGAAACTGTAGTCGTTGCTGAAACCCAACGTTAAAAAGACGATGGGGCACGCGGTAAGAACGAATTGACCGATGTTAGAAAACCTTAGACTAAAATTCCAAAAATTGTATTCAAACGTTTCAATCTAACAAATGCAGGCCCCTGTGAATGTTCATATAAAGACTTTATGAATTGCAAACCCTCGAATTTTAAGGGTTCTGAAGGCGTTGTTGGTTTAGTTCGCTGGTTTGAGAAAATGGAGTCCGTCTTCCGCATAAGCAACTGCCCTGAGCAGTACATGGTTAAATATTCCATATGCGCACTTACTGATAGCGCTATGACTTGGTGGAACTCCCATGCTGATGCTATGGGAACTGATTTGGCCTATGCCATGACATGGGACGAACTCAAACAACTGCTTCACGATGAATATTGTCCTAGAGAAGAACTTCAGAAACTCGAAGCTGAGTTCTAGAACCTATCCATGAATGGAGCAGATGTTGCTAGCTATACCAAAAGGTTCCGTGAGCTCGCTCATCTCTGCCCGACAATGATCACTCCGTTGTACAAGAAAATTGAACGGTACATCTGGGGACTTGCACCGCATATCCACGGGAATGTCCTTTCCTCGAATCCTCAGACTTTTCAGGATGTTGTGCGTCTGGCACACAACCTTGTTTACCAAGCCAACCGTCAAGGTGTGAACCTTGGCAAGAAACTATGCAAGCAAACCCCCTGATGCTGGTACCACTCCCTCTTCAAGCAAGAAGCCTGAAAATAAGCGGAAACGAGGATTATGGAAGAATTGTGGAGAAAAGACCCCTGCTAAGGAAGCCGAACCAGTAAAAGCCTATGCTGCTACAACCCCTACTCATGTTGTCCGAAAGACCGGATATACCGGTGGAGCACCTCTGTACAACAAATGCAACCTCCATCACACCCTTGACTGTGGAAACGTCTACCGCAATATCTGCAAGATGAAAGGGCATGTAGCACGTGACTGTCCGAAGCGCACCTGTTACGGTTGCGGAGCCACCGGTCATTACAAGAAGGACTGCCCGAAGGCAAGGAACCAAGACGCTAATTAGGCTAGAGGAAGAGCCTTTGTGATCAATGTCGGAGACGCTCGCCGTGACACCAACACGGTGACGGGTACGTTTCTACTAAATAATCATTATGCTTCTGTTTTATTCAATACTGGTGCCGATAGAAGCTTCCTGTCTACCGAATTTGGCCAATTACTTGAAATCACTCCTGTTGCCTTAGAAACTAAGTGTTGGGTTATAAAACTTTTATCAAAACACGAGTACGCAGCGGAAAGAATCCTATGAATTAATCTAATTAACCGGTATTAGAATGTGTACCTTTTTAGCTCGGCAAGACTTGATCACTTGGAGGATTTGAAGTAAATCCCTCTACGATCGCACACACGACACACCAATGCTATGTGCTAGCAACCGATCACGAACTCCTCTTGATATGGGCTTGGTCGAACCACACAAGAACCGAAACCTCCCTTGGGTTTTTCTTGTTGCCGAATTCGAGAGGAAGGAGAGAGAGATTTAGGGTTTTTCTTTATCTCATAAAGCAGCAACTAATCCTTAAACCCAGAGGGTCTATTTATAGGATTAGAATACTTGATAAACAAGTAAAAGGATAGGCATAGGAGCCCTAGTCGAAATCCACTAGAGGCCCTATCCAAAGCCTTCTCTCAATTGTAATCCAATTACAACTCTCTCTCTTAATTACAACTAACACCCCTGTTAACAATTAACTTGTCAGTTTTTAACGAAACCTCGTTAAATATTCGTGATAAATATTAATTAACCATTAATTAATATTAATACATTTGGTGTCGAGACGTGTGACCCCGTAGGCTTAAACAATATCCGGACATACGCTTACTATTACATGATCATATCCCTACAGCTCCGACTTGAGCTTGCAATAGTAAAGGTAATAACATTGGTTAGCGTCTAGCAACACGCCAATGCTCCCAGAAATATTTAAGTACAGTTTCTCAAAGTGTATTTAAATGGTACAGTCATTTACTATCCCTTTGTTACCGATACCGTGTTAAATATGAATATGGATCAAGTCATTTCATACTTTAACGATTCTGTTTCTCATTCTCACAACTAACTTAAGATTACCAAATTGCAAATCGAGACATCTCTAGATTTCATTTGGGCACGGCCATGCAAACATCTTAATTAGTCCAATGAGGGGCCCAGTGGTATCTGCTTCAGCACAAAGCTGAAGGAACAAATCCTCTTGACTACACGTGTCAAGTCACATACTTCACTACACTTACTGAAAATAGCCCTTTTGTACTACCTTATTCAGGATAGTTAGACCTATATCAAGTAGGTGCAATCCATACATGCATGACCTGCTTGTATCTCAAGTCTAAGGATAAATAAAGCAACCATTTACGAATTTCACTTAATGACGCCTATCCATAAAGTGATAATTCGTTAGTGGGTCAGTCCAGTATGCATCCAATGAATACCATGTGAGTTTGGTGGGACCATCCTAACCAATCACTCAGATTTTGTCTTAGTTTAACTATATTCCCATATAGTTAATCGACAATGGACAATTTAGAATACTTGACAAGTACTCAAGGATTAAACATGCAAATATAGGACACAACTTAACCATTAAATGAAATCAAACATATCAAATACTTTATTTCATTATATAAACAGAAATTGCTTAATGTCCTTTATCCAAATACCGAACATTAGACATACATGATTTAACTAGCTAATTTAAGTCCCATGCCCTCGGCATGCCTTTCAAGCTTCGGCCTCGACAAAGCTTTCGTGAAAGGATCAGCTAAGTTACTATCTGTGTGAACTTTGAGTAATTTGATTTCACCTAGTTCGATCTGCTCACGAACATAGTGATATCTCCTGGCATAGTGTCTGGCGCCCTTCTGAACTCCAGGTTCTTTGGCAATGACTAATGCACCCGAGTTATCGCAGTACATGTCAATAGGCAAGTTACTTGTGGGGACAATGTCTAGCCCACTAATAAACTTCCTTATCCAGACAGCCTCCATTGCAGCTTCCGAAGCAGCAATGTACTCAGACTCTGTTGCAGACATAGCAACTGTGGTTTGTTTCTTGCTTTTCCAATCCACAGCGCCTCCATTCATAACGAAGACGTACCCAGACTGAGACTTAGTGTCATCTCTATCAGTCTGAAATCCAGCATCACAGTATCCGGTCACTTTGAGCTCTTGATCTGGATTTCCCCCATATACCAAAAACAAATCTCTAGTAGCCCGTAGGTACTTGAGAATGGTCTTAACAGCAGTCTAGTGACTTTCACCTGGATTCTGTTGATAACGGCTAACGATATTTTGCGCAAACGCTATATCGGGTCTAGTGCATCTCACCGCATACATTATAGAGCCTACAGCCGAAGCATAAGGGACTCTCTGCATACGCTTCACCTCATCAGGTGTAGAAGCACCTTGTTTTACCGACAGACCAAGTCCTTCCTGCATTGGTACTATACCACGCTTGGAATTCTCCATCTTGAATCGCTTCAAGATCTTATCAATATAAGCACTTTGACTTAGTCCAATCAACCGCTTAGTTCTATCTCTATAGATCTTGATTCCAAGAATGAATGCTGCTTCTCCCAAGTCTTTCATAGCAAAACACTTTCCAAGATGGGATTTTACATCTTGCAACATTGGAATGTGTTTTCCTATTATCAATATGTCATCTACATATAAGACAAGGAAAGTAACATTACTCCCACTAGCTTTGCGATATACACATGGCTCATCTGGATTCTGAACGAAACCAAACTTTTTGATTTCTTCATCAAACCGTTTATTCCAACTCCTCGATGCTTGCTTTAGTCCATAAATGGACCTTTGAAGCTTGCATACTTGGTTGGGATGTTTTGGATCAATGAACCCTTCAGGTTGATCCATATAGACTTCTTCATCCAAGTAACCATTTAAGAAGGCAGTCTTAACATCCATTTGCCATATCTCAAAGTCATAGTACGCTGCTATGGCTAAGAGAATCCTAATAGCTCTAATGTCTGCTACTGGTGAAAAGGTCTCATCATAGTCAACGCCAAAACGTTGAGTATAACCTTTCGCCACGAGACGAGCTTTATAGGTGTGTACATTTCCATCCATGTCGGTCTTCTTCTTGAAGAGCCATTTACTCCCAACGGTTCTAGCGTTAGGAGGGAGATCAACCAGGGTCCAAACGTGGTTATCTTGCATGGATTTCATTTCCACATTCGCAGCTTCAAGCCATTTGTCAGATTCCGGATCTGATAATGCAGCTTTGAAGTTCGGAGGCTCATTGAGATCTCCAGATACGTTATCCTCGGATTCGACTAGACCAATCCATCTATCCGGATTACGTACGACCCTTTCGGATCTACGAAGTGGAATCGCAACATCATCGACTTGAGGTTCATCTCTTTGAACATTTCCCCCCCCCCCCAAGTTGATGATTGCTAGTTGTTTCAGAAGGTGACACATCTTCTAGTAGTTCTACAATTCTCCCACTGTTCTCTTGAGCTATAAAATTCTTTTCAAAGAATTCAGCATATCGAGCAACACGAACAGTGTTTTCTGAAGAATTATAGAAGTAGTAACCCATTGTTTCCTTTGGGTATCCCACGAAGATGCACTTAGTAGTCCTGGGTTGTAATTTGTCAGGCGTATCACGCTTCACAAGTGCCTCACATCCCCAGACTCTTAAGTAAGACAACACAGGGACTTCTCCTTGCCATAATTGATATGGTGTCTTTTCAACCTTCTTGGTTGGAACCATATTTAGAACGCGTACAGCGGTTTCTAGAGCAAAATCCCAAAATGATAATGGGAGAGTTGTAAGGTTCATCATCGACCTCACCATCTCTAGTAAGGTTCGATTCCTCCTCTCAGACACTCCATTATGCTGAGGAGTATAAGGAGGAGTAAGCTGTTGGACAATTCCACACGCTTTAAGATAATCCTTAAACTCTTGGCTTAGGTATTCTCCACCACGATCCGATCGAAGGATCTTGATGGTCTTACCGAGTTGATTTTCAACTTCGTTCTTGAACTCTTTGAATGTTTCAAATACCTCATGTTTATGTTTAAGCAAGTAAACATAACCATAACGGCTGAAATCATCCGTGAAAGTTACGAAGTAGCTAGCACCTTTTCTTGACACATGTCTAAATGGGCCACATACATCAGTATGGATGAGTCCAAGTAGCTCTTTTGCCCTTTGCGGCTTGTTCGGAAAGGGTTTTCTTGTCATCTTTCCTGAGATACAGGAAACGCATTGATCAAATGATTCATCATTTGATTGTAAGATCCCTTCACGTTGAAGTCTTTCAATGCGGTTTTTGCCAACATGGGCAAGACGACAGTGCCATAGATAGGTAGAGTCCAAAACAGTTTTGGCTCGTTTGCTAATAGTGAACATTGAATTATTTGAAACACAACCACGCATATCAATTTCATAAATGCCATCACAAGGAATAGCATCAAAATAATGAACATTATTTTTAGAAACTGAAATACTGATATCATTAAAAACATTAATGTATCCTTGGTTTTTCAACAGAGAAACTGAAATAACACCTCTAGTGATAGAAGGTGCATAATGACAATTGTCTAATACAATACATAACCCAGAAGGCAGAATTAAATGAAATTCTCCTATAGCTTCCACAGCTGCTGGCAAACCATTTCCAACGAACAGCTGCAAAGCTCCAGGCTTCAGTTTCCTCCTCTTTCTAAGACCCTGTAACGAATTACAGATGTGAGTTCCACAGCCGGTGTCATACACCCATGAATCACTCTTAGAAAAGGAAAATAATTCAATTGTGAAGATACCTGAAGTACTAGTCCCACTAGTATTCTTTCTCTTCTTCATCAACTCAGCTAGGTAGGTAGGACAGTTCCTCTTCCAGTGTCCGACTTCACCACAATGGTGACAGATCTGGTCCTTAGCCTGATGCTCTTTAGGGGCCGGAGGGGTTTGCTTGGCTTTAGGGATATGGGCAACAGCCTTGCCTTTACCCTTGCCATCAATCTTGCCCTTCCCCTTTTGCGGTCGTTTAGCCTTTTGGATCTTACCCCCCTTGATCATAAGAACTTGGGGTGTTTCAGTGGCCTTTTTAGGAATCGTTTTTTCATACTCGACAAGCATAGCATGAAGCTCAGGTATAGTCTTAGTCATACTATGCATGTTCTAGTTGCGCACAAAACCCTCAAAATCCTTCGTAAGCGATTTGAGGATCATGCCAACTGCAACAGCACGATTATACCCATAATTGAGCGATTCCAATTTGTCAAAGTAGCTCTTCATTTTGAGCACATGACTACTGACCGATTTACCAGTTTCAAGCTTCAAGTCGTGGAGTTCCACAACTAGGTCGAACAATTCGACACCAGCTTGTTTTTCATACATCTTTTTCAGCTCTTTGATCATATCACAAGGTGTATGAAATTCGTATTGCTTCTGAAGATCGGGAGTCATACTCGAGATCATCATACAAGCAACCTCATCGTATCTGCTGTACTCTGCGTTGTAGAACGCTTTCTCTTGCTCAGAGGCATCAGCAGCTGGCTCGGTCGGCCAATGATGTTCAAGGACATCGGTCCTCCGTTCAACTCTAAGGACAATCCTCAGTTGACGGTACCAGTCATTGAAGTTAGATCCATTCAGCTTTTCTCTTTCAAACATTTGACGAAAAGCATGACCAACATTGTTTTGAGGTGGGTTTGTTGCCATCTACAAAACAGATTAAGTTCAAAAATCAGTATTTTCGATAATCTTTTCCTTAATAAATTCAATTACCCATTGTTTAAACATTTTAAACAATTAAGCTTATTAAGGCTAGGATCCAATTGACATGCCATCATTTCATCAGTTGATCTGCTAGAAATGATGCATTCAAATGGTAAGTGACGATCACTAATTGTATTCCAAATACAATTCCTAGATTTTATGGGACCTACAACTTGCACCAAGTGATTTGTAGTCATGTTTCATCCCATCTTTTGCCACGGGCCAAGGGTCTCACCGCCTAGCTCGTTTTAAGTCGTCCAGCCAAGAACGCACAAATTGTCCACCATTGTGTACCAATGAGTGGGAATTTGCCATGCAAATGCCATTTTACCATTGTGTACCAATGAGTAAGATGACACTCACAAGTGTCCTTTACAAGGTGGATGGCAAAGACTTAAGTTTAAATGGGTCAAAGCAATTTTGATGTGTTATCAAAAAAGTTATGTGTGAAGGCTCATGCACACCTTTACCACATAATGTGTTTATAAAATTCTTAGTTTGTCTTCCAAATCAAAAGAGCTCGGTAGCTCCATTTGCAACACACAAAGAAGCGTAGGGGTGAGGTTTGCAACTTTTGCAATTAAAAACCTACCCACTTTAGGGAAGCAGAGCGACCCGACTTATACCTCTCTTAGAGTGTGTTCAAATGGGTGAGCCGGTGTTTCTTTTGACTTTTAGGACACAAATTTTATTTTATAAACAAAATCATATTTCAATAGTTCTTTTAGCAAATTTCGATTTTCATAAAACAAATTTGCAATAAACCTTTTATTATGTCACAATTATCAGATAATCACATAATCTTAGGGTTTCTAATTATCACATATAATTTTAATTAAATCCTTTTTGATTTAAGTAATAACCATGAACGATTTGCATGAAACATCATGGTTTTTACTTCTTTTTAACATTTTAAAGTTTAAAGGTACAACATGTTGTTCATAACAATTATCTAATAATTAATAAAAACTTGGATTTAAAATTTTTAGATCACAAAAATCAAATTTTAGAACTAAAAATTAGGGTTTCCGATTCGGCAAGAGGTTTTCGATCCATAATTAGAGTTTACGATCGGAAAGCAGGGGTTTCCGATCGAAACAGGGTTTTCGAGTGGGTCGGAAAAGCCTTTCCGATCGGAACCTTTCCGATCGGACACTTTTCGATCGGGTCGAAAAGCCTTTCCGATCGGAACCTTTCCGATCGGGCACTTTTCGAATGGGTACTTTTCGATCAGTTCGTAAACCCTTTACGATTTGGATCGAGAAGTAGGGTTTCCGGTCGGAAAACAAGGGTCTCCGCACCGGAATAGGTTTTCCGATCGGAAATCAAGGGTTTCCGATCCGGAATTAGGCTTTCCGATCGGAAAACAAGGGTTTCCGATCGGGTCGAGAAGTGGTTTTTTGATCAGGGACTTTTCGATCGGGTCGAAAAGTCCTATTCCATCGAATTTTTTCCGTTTTTTACCAATTGCGAAACCTTTTCCAATTGTAAAACACGATTTTTAAATGAATCGAAAAGCTAGAATCTTGTTTTGGTTACCCCCCTTCCAAGTTTTATTCCCGGTAATTAATTAAAATCATAGGTGGCTCGTGATACCACTGTTGGGTTATAAAACTTTTATCAAAACACGAGTACGCAGCGGAAAGAATCCTATGAATTAATCTAATTAACCGGTATTAGAATGTGTACCTTTTTAGCTCGGCAAGACTTGATCACTTGGAGGATTTGAAGTAAATCCCTCTACGATCGCACACACGACACACCAATGCTATGTGCTAGCAACCGATCACGAACTCCTCTTGATATGGGCTTGGTCGAACCACACAAGAACCGAAACCTCCCTTGGGTTTTTCTTGTTGCCGAATTCGAGAGGAAGGAGAGAGAGATTTAGGGTTTTTCTTTATCTCATAAAGCAGCAACTAATCCTTAAACCCAGAGGGTCTATTTATAGGATTAGAATACTTGATAAACAAGTAAAAGGATAGGCATAGGAGCCCTAGTCGAAATCCACTAGAGGCCCTATCCAAAGCCTTCTCTCAATTGTAATCCAATTACAACTCTCTCTCTTAATTACAACTAACACCCCTGTTAACAATTAACTTGTCAGTTTTTAACGAAACCTCGTTAAATATTCGTGATAAATATTAATTAACCATTAATTAATATTAATACATTTGGTGTCGAGACGTGTGACCCCGTAGGCTTAAACAATATCCGGACATACGCTTACTATTACATGATCATATCCCTACACTAAGTTCACAGTAGAATTAGCAAACGGAGAATTAGTAGAAACTAGAGTAATATTTCAAAATTGCTCATTAGAACTCTCCGACCATTCCTTCATCATCGATTTAATGCCCGTCGAATTAGGAAGTTTTGATGTAATCATTGGTATGGATATTGGTTATCAAAGAACCATGCGGAAATTGTGTGCCATGAGAAAATAGTTAGAGTGCCACTTGCAGATGGCAACACTCTAAACGTGCAAGGCGAAAAGAGTGGAACCAAACTAAATCTCATATCTAGTATGAAGGCACGAAAATTCCTTCGTAAAGGATGCCACGCCATCCTAGCACACGTGACTGAGAAGAAACCAAAGGAGAAACGAATGGAAGATGTTCCCATTGTCTGCGAATACCCGGAAGTCTTTCCCGAAGACTTTCCAGGTTTACCTCCAACGCGACAAGTAGAGTTTCACATTGACTTAGCATCCGGTGCCGCCCCCGTTTCCAGGTCTCCGTACCGTTTGGCACCCTCCAAAATGCAAGAGATATCTAGTCAATTACAAGAATTACTAGATAAGGGCTTCATTCGTCCAGGCCACTCTCCATGGGGAGCACCCGTGTTATTTGTTAAGAAGAAAGATGGAACATTCCGGATATGCATCGACTACAGGGAACTAAACAAGCTGATCGTAAAGAACCGCTACCCGCTTCTAAGGATCGATAACCTATTTGATCAACTTCAAGGATCAAGCTTCTACTCCAAAATCGATCTAAGATCAGGATACCATCAACTCAGAGTTAGAGACGAAGATTTTTCGAAGACAGCATTTAGAACACGCTATGGACATTATGAGTTCCTTGTAATGCCATTTGGTTTGACAAACGCACCAGCTGTGTTCATGGATTTAATGAACCGCGTATGCAAACCATATCTGGATAAATTTGTTATCGTGTTCATTGACGACATCCTTATCTACTACTATAGCAAGGAAGAACACGAACAACACCTGAGGCTTATCCTGGAATTGTTAAAAAGGGAAGAACTTTACGCGAAATTTTCCAAATGCGACTTTTGGATTTGCGAAGTACACTTTTTGGGTCATGTGATCAACGATCGAGGTATTCACCTGGATCCCACAAAAATTGAAGCAATCAAGGATCGAAGTACTCCCACGACTCCAACCGAGATACGACAATTCTTAGGTCTCGCTGGCTATTACCGCCGATTCATTGAGAATTTCTCAAAGATAGTCCAGTCACTGACCGCTCTGACCCAAAAAGATAAGAAGTTCATATGGGATGCTAAGACTGAAGCAACAATCCATTTGTTGAAGA
Source organism: Deinandra increscens subsp. villosa (assembly GCA_039602395.1). Taxonomy (NCBI): domain Eukaryota; kingdom Viridiplantae; phylum Streptophyta; class Magnoliopsida; order Asterales; family Asteraceae; genus Deinandra; species Deinandra increscens. The sequence goes on from JBCNJP010005454.1 coordinate 14,645, forward strand.
AAAAACTATGTGATGCACCAATCCTATCACTACCTGACGGAATCAAAGACTTCGTTGTATACTGCGATGCATCGCATCAAGGTCTAGGTTGTGTAATAATGCAACGAGAGAAGGTCATCGCCTACACATCACGAAAACTGAAGATTTACGAGAAGAACTATACGACCCATGATTTGGAACTCGGAGCCGTTGTCTTTGCTCTTAAAATCTGGAGGCACTATCTTTATAGTACTCAATGCACCATATTAACCGATCACAAGAGCCTCCAGCACATTTTCAATCAGAAGGAATTGAACATGAAGCAACGCCGATGGGTGGAACTGCTAAATGATTACGAATGCGAGATTTGTTATCACTTGGGAAAGGATAACATTGTAGCTGATGCTTTAAGCAGAAAGGAACGCATCAAACCACTTTGTGTTCGAGCATTAAGTATGACCATACGCTCGAATCTCACTTCACAAGTGCGTGACGCTCAGATTGTAGCCCTCAAATCGGAAAACCGAGCAGAAGAAGGTTTACGTGGAATGGAGAAGCAAGTAGACGAGAATACCGATGGAACCAAGAACTTCATGGATAGACTATGGGTGACTATCTATGAAGGGTTAAGGCAATTAGTATTCGATGAGGCTCACAAGTCAAGATATTCCATTCATCCCGGATCTGATAAGATGTACCACGGTCTGAAGAAACAATTCTGGTGGCCTAACATGAAAGCCGAAATAGCCACCTATGTCGGCAAATGTTTAACGTGTTCGAAAGTCAAAGCCGAATACTAGAAACCTTCTGGATTGTTGACTCAGCCTGTAATTCCGGAATGGAAATGGGAAGAAATATCCATGGACTTTATCACGAAATTGCCCAAGTCTAGATCTGGATATGACGCTATCTGGATGATAATTAATCGATTGACGAAATCTACGCACTTCTTACCAGTCAAAGAGAAGGATAACATGGATAGGCGAGCCAAACTCTACATTAAGGAAGTCGTCTCACGACACGGTGTGCCTACATCTATCATATCCGATCGTGATAGCCGTTTCACCGATAACTTTTGCAGATCTCAACAGAAAGCTTTGGGTACTCGACTTGATATGAGTACTGCCTACCATCCACAGACAGATGGCCAAAGTGAGAGAATGATCCAAACACTTGAAGATATGCTGAGAGCATGTGTGATTGATTTCGGACCCAATTGGGACGAGCATCTCCCTCTTGCTGAATTCTCTTATAACAACAGTTATCACACCAGCATTCAAGCCGCACCCTTTGAAGCACTTTATGGAAGAAAGTGTAGATCCCACTCTGCTGGACTGAGATTGGAGACAGTTAGTTAACTGGTCCCGAGTTAATCTTTGAAACGACTGAGAAAATCTTTCAAGTCCGTAATCGTCTGAAAGCTATCAGAGACAGACAAAAGAGCTACGCCGACAACCAACGCAAACCCTTGTCCTTTAAATAGGGTGATCGCGTCATGCTAAAGGTGTCACCTTGGAAAGGTGTCATTAGGTTTGGCAAACGAGGAAAGCTCAACCCTCGTTACATTGGTCCCAGCTTCCTCTACTCTACAAATTTACAAATCCCACATCTGTCCCAGCTTCCTCTACTCTACAAATTTACAAATCCAAAAAGAGGAAAGCTTCCACTAAAACTATTACCACTGCCAATTCCTCTTCCATATCCCCTCCTGTCATATTCAAGAGACAGAGAAATGTGGTCACTAGGTCTCCTCCACCTAGTACCATCAACCAACCTGAAGCTTCAAAACCCATTCAAGGCAAAATGCCTAAACGAAAACTGGTAAAATTGGGATTAACTCTTAGGGATGAACCTTCATTTGAGGGGGAGTCATTAGAAGCAGATTTATACTCCCCATCTGAACAGTTTTCACCCCTGCAACCCCTATCACCTAGGAGTGACAGTGCACCCACTCTTGGTCCAAATGAGGGTGTTATTAACTCACCAACCTCATTACACGAGAACATACTGATGGACCAAGACACTAGAGCACTAAACCCCCACTCCTCACCGGAGGTGAATCTCAGGAGTTTAGAAGGGATTCATGTAGAAAGGGCTTTTGCTGCCCAAGGATCCCCACTGGATCTTGGTGCTAGCAGTAACATAGATAAGACCCAAACTATGGCAATCTTCTCTGAATCAGCACCCATGGGTCCTTTATTGGAACCAAGGGTTGATGAGCCAGTTGAAGAGAATCCCAGGTGCTAGGAAGCCATGGGTACCACAGTTGATCAATCTCGGATTGATAACTTGGTTTTGTCCAGGGATACTGGTAAAAAGCTAGTTGAGGACAGCTATACACTACCAGAATTGATGACATTGTACCTAAGTCTCCAAGCACAGGTTAATCAATTAAATTCAACTGTTGCTACATTGGTCAAGGCTGCTCCCACTGAAGATGAGGCAGGTCCTTCGAACCCAAACAGAGAAGCTAATGAAGCTGATACTGTCAAATTGGGGGAGAAGATGACTTCAACACATGCAATAATTGAGATTGAAGAAATTGAAAGAATACCGGTTGAAGTTCGAGCCACAGCCTGCAGGAAACATGGCATTAACCCCTTCACAGTGGAAGAAAGTTGGGTCAACATGAAGAGAAGTCATCTGATTGCCATTTCACCATACTGATCTTGTACAATCTTCAATGCTGATTGCTGGTGCTCTCCCTGAGCACATCAATATGATCACAAGTTTACTGAAGAATGTTATCTTTCCGGCTGAAAGAGCCAGTGATCAAATGGAGAAAAAAACTGCTTCCACTAGCAAGGCAGGAGATGATATTGAAGAAAGCACTGCTGTGACACCCGAGAATTTCAAGGTTAACTTCCGTTAGACAAACCCGTTAGTTACGTTATAAGTGTTAACTTAGTAACTAATGCTTAACTAGACCGAATACGTCCACGACCTTTGGTTGATCACCGAACCCGTCCATATGTGTTATGTGTTCATCATTGATTGTCTTTATGTGCAATGTGATTTAAATACATGACTTATTATTGTAAATAGCATGATTAATTGTAAATACTTGATTATGTGAAAACTTGCCCTTTTTGGTCGCCAGCGAAACTATCGGGCGAAACTATAGTGTCGCCCGGTAGCCAGCTAAGACAATTCAATGTCACGAGACCAGAGCTAGTTTCGCCTGGCCAGCGAAACTGCCAGCGAAACTGGCTCCTGATATAAATAAACTTAATAAACCCTAAGTAGCCTCATTTGCCTCATTACACAACAAACACACACACACTCTCCTACCTCGAGATTTCTGGTCAGCTAAGGATCACAAGGGATTACCAAGATCTCAGCCTTGAAGATCATTCATCCGGATCCTAAGATCAAACCGTGAGTCTCCAAAAACCACCATTCATGTGTTTTCTTTGTATTTCTCCTAAAAGCATGCCTAAACCTACATGAAATCACTTGATCTCTTAATATGTTGCTTTAGGATGATAGATCTACCTTAAAGTCAGAAACTTTACGTGTAAAAACAAACCATGATGATGATTTATGCTAAAATAGGTCTTTTTAGGTTAAAATGTGCTTTTTGGTGATTTGATGACAAAATGCATGTTAAACGTGTTAAAGTTGCTTGATTTATGTTGGTAAATGCCTGTGGATGCTAGATAATGAATTGCATGTATGATCAGAAGCTGTTAGGTTGATTTTTAGGCAAATCCGTATGTTTTTCGCGACCAGCGAAACTGTGTGTTCTCTGGGCGAAACTAAGTAGCGAAATTATATCTCCTTCCAGCGACACTGACCAGTGAAACTATAGTGTCGCCGGGAAACCTGACCCGACCAGCTCGAGCGAAACTATCGAGCGAAATACCTGAACGAAAGTTCAAACCAGTTTCCCTGCGAAACTAGGCTAGCGAAACTAGCCTAGCGAAACTGTGTCACCGGGCATAGCCTAGCGAAAGTGCTGCCCGTGCACCTAGCGAAACTGCCTAGCGAAACTATGCTAGCGAAACTAAGACCTAACCTTAAAACCAAACTTGTGAAATTTGCTTAAGTGTTATGCCATGACTTACATGATTATGCCATGATGAAACATGCTTGATATCTGATTTATATGAACCCTTGTTTATGATCAACCATTGGTGCCGTGTGTCGTTACGTCGAGTCGTAGTTCAAATGTGCTATGTTATGGGCCATAGTGACGTTAAGTTAAAGATAGACACAACCTAACACCTAAGACCTTAATGTGATTACTAGGTCTTCGTTAGCAAACACAAATCGGATTAACAAGTGTAGCCGAGCAACCTAAGGTGAGTTTCACAAACCCTTTACTTGTGAGCCCGTTTGGGTCACAACGAACATACTAAACGGAAAACAACGCTGACAATTTGAGGTATTGCTTAATGGGGTACCTGTTATGGAAGTTGGAGTGTTTTATGGGGAACACTTGCAACTGTCCATCTTTGGGGTTTCAAATGAAATCCGGAACCAACTATCACAACTCTTAAACTCTTTTGGGATTTCAGATGAAATCCAGAATAAACATTTTAATATGACTAGTGTAGGTTAAAGTCGAAACCAAATGATATCACATGATTTCTAAGGATGCTTTAAAACTTAAAGACCTCAACTTAGTACTGATGATCTGGAAAGCGAGGGGATGTTGGGTAGATCTACTGAGGGTTTGACAAACCCTGCTCCGCGGTACACAAATGTGTAGCCAACCGGCCGGGGGCCGAACGGAGTGCAATATCAGCCTGTTCTTAGTTGTGGGCATTCCCAAATGGGACACAACTGGAGGCACAAACCAACGGCAAATGCCGTACACTGTTACGTCAGCTTTCAGCCCTAGTACGACTTCCTTAGTGCATGGAAACCGGATTAGCTACCCGCGATATCGGTTGACTGCTTTAACTTTTACATAACTAGTGCATACTCAGTAATCAAACTCTTGGCAATGTTTTGCAAAAACCATACTACTTATATATGTTGAAACATACGATTATTGAGACCGGGCCAATGCATGTCAAGCCCGCCGTGAACTCACCAACCGTTAGGTTGACACTTGTGTGGTTTTCACTTTTGCAGATCGTTGAAGAGTATCCGCTGAAGGTTGGCATGGCACGTGAAGACTTAAATTTTATTAAACTTAACTTGGGGAATTTATATAACAATTTATGTTTTGTAATTAAAGCACGCGGTTAGTGCTAAGATACTTATGTTTACATTCCGCTGCGTAACCTTTGAAACTGTTTAATTTATGAACATTTGGACTTTACTCTGATTCGTTTATTATTTGTAACTAATGGTTGTGGTCCTGGTCTAGTCGCGCCCCTTAACGGTATAAACTCCGTTAGTGGTTATTTGGGGGTGTGACAGATTGGTATCAGAGCCATAAGTTGCAGAGAACTGGAATCATTTTTGAAAAAAAAAACGATTTGGAAACTGCAACTTGAAACCTTAGTTACAAACGAACAAACAAATTCCCAAACAAAATTTTTACGTGCCAACCTGGGATACTCGCTCTGCTGTATAAGTAAATACTTATATGTATATATATACGTATAGATATATATATAGACCGTGTCTAGGAAGTCTAACGGAAAACCTTAGGAAATTTTCACACACGAATACGAAACGCGAACTCGAATACGCACACTACTCTGGGGAAAGCGACAACGAAACGATGCTACACGCTACGTCCTGATTTCTACTACAACGACCACGCCGACGGTGACTTTTATGGGAAAGCCGATCTTCGACGATAGCACTCACGACATTCCTCGACGACGCCTCGATTTTGCACAAAATTTTCTGGACTATGTATAATGTATAATTGTGACTGAACACTAGCTACTTTAACCGTTCAGCAAGATGGCTGGAAGAGGACACGGAAGGAACGGCATAAACATGACGCCTGCACAGCTACAAGCAATGATTAATGAACATGTGCAAGCCGCAGTGGCAGCCGTCCAAGCTGCATATGCTGCACATGGTAACTATTATGCCGGTTAAGGCACAAAGCGATTATATTTTGACCTGTTTAAAATTTGAAACCCGAACTATTAATTGCATCAGGAAACGTCCATCACTGTACCTTCAAAACTTTCATGGACTGCAAGCCAATGACGTTCTCTGGCGAATCAGGAGCGGTAGGACTCCTCAGGTGGATTGAGAAGTCTGAAAAGGTCTTCTCCATGTGCAACTGCCCGGCTGGGGACAAGGTGAAGTTTGCCACTGGTACATTCGAAGGTGCAGCTCTGTCCTGGTGGAATGCTGAAATTCAAATGATTGGGATTGATGCAGCTGATAACATGGAATGGGGTGCATTCAAGGAACTGATAATGGAAGAGTATTGCCCCCGAGATCAAGTCAAGAAGCTTGAAGGAGAATTTCTGAACTCCAAAATGTCTGGGTCTGAGGTTGAAGAGTACACTGCACGATACCACGAATACACAGCACTGTGCCCGTCTATGGTAGATGCTGAGTTCAAGCGCATCGAACGTTATCTGGAGGGTCTCGTACCCCAAATCAAGGGCTTGGTGACAGCCAGCAACCCGGTAACTGTGCAACAAGCCATCCGTCTGGCTCACAAATTGACTGATCAAGAGGTTGAAAGAGGTACACTCCCTGCCAGAATCTCTGAGAAGACTGCCTTGAGTGGCAAAAGAAAGGTTGAAGAAGAAGCTCCAACAATGTCTGTGAATCAATCCGGGAGATCCTCAAACTCCCAGTACCAAAACAAGCGGCCTGACAACACGAGGTCCACTTTCAGTTATGGCAGCAACAATGGGAGCAACAACCGTCAAGGCGGTAATGGAAACTACAAAGGCAAGGCTCCGTTTTGCAACAAGTGTGAGAAGCACCACAGGGGTACGTGTAACAAAGGCTTAGAATGTGGGAGATGTGGAAAGTTGGGTCACGAGGCCAACAACTGCTGGACCAATTTGCAGAGGCTGAACAACCATGGTCAGAATCAAGGGGGAAATAACAATAGGGGAAATGGAAACAACCGCAATAGGCAGGGAAACAACCAGAACAACAACGGTGGAGCCCGCGGCTGTTTCGAATGTGGTGCGCAGGGCCACATGAAGAAAGATTGCCCGCGATTGCGCAGGCAGGGTAATGGTAACAACGGTAACCAGGAAAACAATGATGGGAATGGAAATGGTGGGAATGGTAGAGGTCGTGCTTTTGTCATGGGCCAAGGGGAAGCACGCAACGATGCCAACGTGATTAACGGTAAATTTATATTGAATGGTTTCTTTGCTACTGTTTTATTTGATTCTGGTGCTGAGAGAAGTTTTATTTCCACAAAATTTGCTAAACTGATTAACGCTAAACCTATTGCCTTAGACGCTAAATATGTGGTAGAGCTAGCTAATGGTAAACTTCATGATACGACCCAAATAGTTAAGGACTGTAAGTTGGAACTAGCTGGCCATACATTAGGAATTGACCTTATGCCCTTCCCGATTGGTAGTTTCGACGTTATAGTAGGAATGGATTGGTTATCTGAGAATCAGGCTGAAATCTTATGTAAGGAAAAAGTGGTTCGTATCCCACTCGAAGACGGTAAAGTATTAACGGTTCAAGGCGAGAAAGGTGGAGCAGTGACTGGTATTATTTCGTTTCTCAAAGCTCAGAAATGCCTCCGAAAGGGTCACTTCGCGATTCTTGCAAACGTCACTGACGCGACACATCCCGAGCGCAAAATTGATGATTACCCGATAGTTCGCGACTTCCAAGACGTATTTCCTGAAGATCTGCCTGGTTTGCCTCCATTTCGACAAGTTGAGTTTGGGATTGATTTAGCTCCAGGTGCCGCTCCGATCGCACGCGCACCTTACCGATTGGCTGTAAGTGAACTCAACGAACTCTCCTCACAACTGCAAGAGCTACTCGACAAGGGGTTTATTCGTCCAAGTTCGTCTCCATGGGGAGCTCCGGTACTGTTTGTTAAGAAGAAGGATGGAACGTTCCGCATGTGTATTGACTACCGAGAGCTTAACAAAGTTACGATCAAGAATCGGTATCCACTTCCTCGAATCGACGATCTCTTCGATCAATTGCAAGGTTCAAGCTATTTCTCAAAGATCGATCTACGATCTGGTTATCACCAACTTCGTGTTCGTGAAGAGGATGTTCCTAAGACTGCTTTTAGAACTCGATATGGTCACTACGAGTTCCTGGTTATGCCGTTTGGGCTAACCAATGCACCTGCCGTATTTATGGATCTGATGAATCGAGTGTGCAAGCCGTACCTCGATAAGTTTGTAATAGTCTTCATCGATGATATTTTGATCTACTCTAAGACAAAGGAAGAACACGAGGAACATCTGCGTCTTATTTTGGAATTGCTTCGCAAGGAACAGCTTTATGCTAAGTTTTCGAAGTGCGATTTTTGGATCCGCGAAGTCCAATTTCTTGGACACATTGTTAATGAGGAAGGAATTCATGTCGATCCAGCCAAAGTGGAAGCAATAAAGAACTGGTCTACCCCAAGAGCGCCAACAGAAATCCGACAGTTTTTGGGACTTGCCGGATATTATCGAAGGTTTATTAAGGGTTTCTCTCAATTGGCCCAACCCTTAACAGCCTTAACGCACAAAGGAGTGCAATACAGATGGGGTGAAAAAGAAGAGCGCGCGTTCCAAACGCTTAAAGATATGTTATGTTCGGCTCCAATTCTTGCGTTACCCGATGGAATTGACGATTTTGTGGTTTACTGCGATGCATCAATCCAAGGACTCGGTTGCGTGTTGATGCAACGAGATAAAGTGATTGCCTATGGGTCCAGGCAACTAAAGGATACTGAAAAGAATTATACAACGCATGATTTGGAAATGGGAGCCGTTGTTCATGCACTCAAGATTTGGAGACATTACCTATATGGAACAAAGTGCACAATATTCACCGATCATAAAAGTTTACAGCACATCTTTGATCAGAAAGACCTCAACATGCGGCAAAGAAGGTGGGTTGAATTACTAAACGATTATGATTTGGCAATTAAATATCATCCGGGAAAAGCAAATGTGGTGGCAGATGCCCTAAGCAGAAAAGAGTACGAAAAGCCTCGACGGGTACGAGCGCTTCAACTTACGATTCATTCGGGATTACCGGATCGGATCCGCGATTGCCAACAAGAAGCTTTGAAAGCAGAAAACTTCGCAGCTGAAGCACTGCGTGGTATAGATGGCCATTCTGAAGTTAAGTCCGATGGACTCACGTATTATAATGACAGAATCTGGATTCCTTTGTTTGGAAATCTCCGTGAGCTCGTGATGGACGAGGCTCACAAGTCAAGATATTCGGTGCACCCTGGGTCGGATAAAATGTATCAGGACTTGAAAAGTCTTTATTGGTGGCCGAATATGAAAGCCGACATTGCTCGATATGTGGCTAAGTGTTTAACGTGCTCAAGAGTCAAGATTGAATACCAAAAGCCTTCTGGTTTACTGCAACAACCAAAGATCCCAGAATGGAAATGGGAGGATATCTCAATGGATTTTGTAACGGGACTACCTCATCGATCAAATCAACCGGATGCGATTTGGGTTGTCATCGATCGATTAACCAAATCTGCACATTTTATCCCGATGAAGGAAAGTGATAATATGGATAAATTAACAAAGCTGTACATCGATAAAATTGTGAAGCTTCACGGTGTGCCTAAGACTATCATTTCTGATCGAGATCCTCGATTTACCTCCCGGTTATGGCAATCAATGCAGGAAGCATTGGGAACCCGACTAGACATGAGTACAGCTTATCACCCGCAAACAGATGGTCAATCGGAACGAACCATTCAAACCTTGGAAGATATGCTCCGAGCTTGCGTTCTTGACTTTGGGAAAGATTGGGAGACCCACCTTCCACTGGTGGAGTTCTCTTACAACAATAGCTACCATTCAAGCATCGGTGCAGCACCTTTTGAAGCACTTTATGGCAGAAAATGCAGATCGCCCGTGTGTTGGGCTGAAACGGGTGAGAAAGGACTTACGGGACCGGAAGTTATCCATGATATGACCGAACGGATTATTCAAATTAGGCAACGGCTAGCTGCAGCACGTGATCGACAAAAGAGTTATGCCGACAAACGCCGAAAACCTCTAAAGTTTGAGGTGGGTGACAAAGTATTATTGAAGGTATCCCCCTGGAAGGGAGTGATACGCTTCGGGAAGCGTGGAAAGTTAAATCCTCGCTACATCGGTCCGTTTGAAATTATTGGGGAAGTAGGCCCGGTGGCCTATCGATTGCAACTCCCTGCTGAACTCGATGGAGTTCACAACGTGTTTCACGTTTCCAACCTAAAGAAATGTCTGGCTGAAGACATCGAAATAATTCCTTTGGAGGAATTGGAAATCGACGAACATTTAAGATTCATTGAGCAACCGGTAGAAATCATGGGACGCGAGGAGAAAGCCCTCAAACGTAGCAAGATCCCGATCGTCAAGGTGCGATGGAACTCAAGACGTGGACCTGAATATACTTGGGAACGTGAGGATCAGATGAAGAAAAAGTATCCTCACTTGTTTGAGCAAACGTCCACGGAAACCCAAGGTATGATTTAATTTTGGGGACCAAAATTCCTTAACAGGAGGAGGATGTGACAACCCTAAAACTTTTTGCTTTCTTTCCCCCAGCGACGATAGCAACAACGACAGCTGATGCTGCAAACGCTACGGCACAAGAATAATTTTCGGGACGAAAATTCCAATTTCAGGGGAATGATGTGACACCCGAGAATTTCAAGGTTAACTTCCGTTAGACAAACCCGTTAGTTACGTTATAAGTGTTAACTTAGTAACTAATGCTTAACTAGACCGAATACGTCCACGACCTTTGGTTGATCACCGAACCCGTCCATATGTGTTATGTGTTCATCATTGATTGTCTTTATGTGCAATGTGATTTAAATACATGACTTATTATTGTAAATAGCATGATTAATTGTAAATACTTGATTATGTGAAAACTTGCCCTTTTTGGTCGCCAGCGAAACTACCGGGCGAAACTATAGTGTCGCCCGGTAGCCAGCTAAGACAATTCAATGTCACGAGACCAGAGCTAGTTTCGCCTGGCCAGCGAAACTGCCAGCGAAACTGGCTCCTGATATAAATAAACTTAATAAACCCTAAGTAGCCTCATTTGCCTCATTACACAACAAACACACACACACTCTCCTACCTCGAGATTTCTGGTCAGCTAAGGATCACAAGGGATTACCAAGATCTCAGCCTTGAAGATCATTCATCCGGATCCTAAGATCAAACCGTGAGTCTCCAAAAACCACCATTCATGTGTTTTCTTTGTATTTCTCCTAAAAGCATGCCTAAACCTACATGAAATCACTTGATCTCTTAATATGTTGCTTTAGGATGATAGATCTACCTTAAAGTCAGAAACTTTACGTGTAAAAACAAACCATGATGATGATTTATGCTAGAATAGGTCTTTTTAGGTTAAAATGTGCTTTTTGGTGATTTGATGACAAAATGCATGTTAAACGTGTTAAAGTTGCTTGATTTATGTTGGTAAATGCCTATGGATGCTAGATAATGAATTGCATGTATGATCAGAAGCTGTTAGGTTGATTTTTAGGCAAATCCGTATGTTTTTCGCGACCAGCGAAACTGTGTGTTCTCTGGGCGAAACTAAGTAGCGAAATTATATCTCCTTCCAGCGACACTGACCAGCGAAACTATAGTGTCGCCGGGAAACCTGACCCGACCAGCTCGAGCGAAACTATCGAGCGAAATACCTGAACGAAAGTTCAAACCAGTTTCCCTGCGAAACTAGGCTAGCGAAACTGCGTCAGCAGTTTCGGGCGAAACTAGCCTAGCGAAACTGTGTCACCGGGCATAGCCTAGCGAAAGTGCTGCCCGTGCACCTAGCGAAACTGCCTAGCGAAACTATGCTAGCGAAACTAAGACCTAACCTTAAAACCAAACTTGTGAAATTTGCTTAAGTGTTATGCCATGACTTACATGATTATGCCATGATGAAACATGCTTGATATCTGATTTATATGAACCCTTGTTTATGATCAACCATTGGTGCCGTGTGTCGTTATGTCGAGTCGTAGTTCAAATGTGCTATGTTATGGGCCATAGTGACGTTAAGTTAAAGATAGACACAACCTAACACCTAAGACCTTAATGTGATTACTAGGTCTTCGTTAGCAAACACAAATCGGATTAACAAGTGTAGCCGAGCAACCTAAGGTGAGTTTCACAAACCCTTTACTTGTGAGCCCGTTTGGGTCACAACGAACATACTAAACGGAAAACAACGCTGACAATTTGAGGTATTGCCTAATGGGGTACCTGTTATGGAAGTTGGAGTGTTTTATGGGGAACACTTGCAACTGTCCATCTTTGGGGTTTCAAATGAAATCCGGAACCAACTATCACAACTCTTAAACTCTTTTGGGATTTCAGATGAAATCCAGAATAAACATTTTAATATGACTAGTGTAGGTTAAAGTCGAAACCAAATGATATCACATGATTTCTAAGGATGCTTTAAAACTTAAAGACCTCAACTTAGTACTGATGATCTGGAAAGCGAGGGGATGTTGGGTAGATCTACTGAGGGTTTGACAAACCCTGCTCCGCGGTACACAAATGTGTAGCCAACCGGCCGGGGGCCGAACGGAGTGCAATATCAGCCTGTTCTTAGTTGTGGGCATTCCCAAATGGGACACAACTGGAGGCACAAACCAACGGCAAATGCCGTACACTGTTACGTCAGCTTTCAGCCCTAGTACGACTTCCTTAGTGCATGGAAACCGGATTAGCTACCCGCGATATCGGTTGACTGCTTTAACTTTTACATAACTAGTGCATATTCAGTAATCAAACTCTTGGCAATGTTTTTGCAAAAACCATACTACTTATATATGTTGAAACATACGATTATTGAGACTGGGCCAATGCATGTCATGCCCGCCGTGAACTCACCAACCGTTAGGTTGACACTTGTGTGGTTTTCACTTTTGCAGATCGTTGAAGAGTATCCGCTGAAGGTTGGCATGGCACGTGAAGACTTAAATTTTATTAAACTTAACTTGGGGAATTTATATTAACAATTTATGTTTTGTAATTAAAGCACGCGGTTAGTGCTAAGATACTTATGTTTTACATTCCGCTGCGTAACCTTTGAAACTGTTTTAATTTATGAACATTTGGACTTTACTCTGATTCGTTTAGTATTTGTAACTAATGGTTGTGGTCCTGGTCTAGTCGCGCCCCTTAACGGTATAAACTCCGTTAGTGGTTATTTGGGGGTGTGACAACTGCAACTGTTGCAGTGGATACTATGTCTAAAGGAGGAGATGAAAATCTGATTGGTGAAGACGAAGGCACAGAGGTTTTGGAGATAGTGGATAAAGAACCTGAAGTCACCCAACCTCAGGTGGTGACTAAAGGTTCCAACATTGTTCAATCGAAAGTTCAACCGGAAATCCAAGCGGAAGCTCAATTGGTAGTTCAACCGGAAATTCAAGCTGAAACCCAGGTGGAAGTTATTCTTATAGATGAAAACTCTCCTGATCCAATCTATGGCCCTGGTCAATCAATCTTTGGTTCTGATCAATCACCTGTGGTTCAATCGTAAGAACAAGAGGCTGAAGATATAGCTGCAACTTTAATAGCTATGGGGATTACTGAGCCAGTTCAAGCTGAAGAACCTGTTCAAACTGAAACTCTTAGAAGCATTCAGCAGGTTGTTCTAACTCCTGAAGCTGAAGCCGTGCTGAAAATGGTGGAAGATGCTAGAAGGGTAGCAGAAGATGAGAGGCTAGCCTAAGAACTTCAAAAGGAATTTGATTTGTATTCACAGGTTGAGGTTGTTGAAAGTTTGTTGGAAGAAGCTAAGACAAGATCCTTTAACTGGAGAATGAAGGACTATAATTTGGAAGCAATGAATGATGCTGAAAGGCAAAGGCTGATCTCAATTGCCTCCCAGATGCCTACCAAGCTGATAAGGAATGATGAGAATTACCTGCTGTTGAAGAAGATAAAAAGGGTTCTTGTGGTTAGAAATTTGAAAACAGAAGACGAGGTAGCTCAGTTGAAAGTCAGGGAACTTTGCAACTTGATTGACAAAATCTTTCATGAACTCAAAAGAGATACGGTTGCTGTGAATCCAAAGCTAGTGATGCCTGCACTCTCAGAATTCACTTCAGGTACATCATCTAACTTAATTGTTAAACCTGCGCTTGCTGATGATGCAGATATGCAACCTCCACCTTCTTTTATATACAACCCAAACCCCATACCTACAACAGTTCCATCATTTCCACAGTCATTTGCCATTCATACCCTACAAACCACCTTCAATCTCTAAAAAGGTAGCCATCAAACTTGCCAACCCAAAATACATAAACAGACAATTTCACACCAATCGTCCCTCTTAAGAAGAAGCCTCCACCTACCATTGACTTCTCTGATATTTTCCCACCTACTCCACCTTCAAGCCCCACACCAGAAGCCAATAAACCACCATCTCAAACTTCCCTACCTCCACTCACCATCAGAGAACCATCAGCCACCACCAATGCTCCTACCCCTCCTGCAAAACCTACTGAAGTTTAACCTGGCCCCTCTTCATCCTCTGCAAAAGGCAAAGCACCTGTTGTGCAAGAATCAGGAAGTGATTCTGATGAAGAGAGGAAAATGAAAAAGAGGAAGATGTTGCATGCCAAAAGGAAGAAAGATCAAAGCAAAAGAAGGAAAGGGCCACCCAGAAAGAACAAAATCATTGGGTGGACAGTGAATGAAGAAAATTTTGATTTCTCCTTCCAATTGGAAAATGGCACAACCCAAGTAGTGAATGCTCACAAGGCTACTACACTTCTAACTGGACTACAAATGACTGACATCATTCTGAAACTTAGAGAAATTCTAAGTCCTTCAAAAGCTTAGCACATGTTAAGGCTTCTCATTGAACCAACAGTGCTAGATTGTGGAATGCTCTACAGGAGCAGTTTAGATGATGACTCAGCTGAAGAAGAAAAAGAGCCTGTTAGTGAGGTCAAATTTATCATTTGGGAAGAAGAAGAGAAGTTGTTTTACGTATACAGAGCCGATGGCACCTTCACTGTTCATAAATCCAGTTTTAGTTCAGACTGAATGGAGTGAAAGAGATTGGGTAACATTCAAACATGTGAAGGTGACTAAAACTAACTCTAATGAGCTTGCTCAAAATCCAGATGCCAACATCAAGTCTATTGACAAGTAGGTCAAGGAGAAGAATTTTTGGGTACAAGTCAATTTTTGAAGATAAACTTTGAAGTAAAGAATAATTTGATAGCATCAGCTTAAGGGGAGATTGTAAGGAATATTACGCTTAGAAGATTTCTGGATGAAATCCAGTTTTGTTAAGTTCTGGCTGAAGTTGAAGTTGAAGCAGAATTCTCAACTACAAGCGGAACTGGGAGTTCAAGCGGAAGAAGCAATTTTGTTAGCTAGCGAATATTCCGGGTGAACTCGATTATCCACTAGATAATGAGTTCAACCAGACTTTCCCTGAGATGTCTTTTCAGCAAGTCCAATCCTACAAAAGCTTCTCGTATGCTTCTATATCTATCCAAGCAGCTCTCCAAAAGTAGTATGATGCTGATCACACGTAAGTTATTCTAATTGTCGAAGTTTATACTTTTGGTAGTTTATATTTGACTTTGTATTAAACGGTTTAGATTAGATCGTTTGAGATCAATGGTTGTCATTGATCTCATCTACACTATATATAGCACAGTTAGCTCTTAGTTTTAAACACGGTTCTTGATCACCTTGTAATAGTGTAACTTTGAGTTAATACAAATAGTGCCGAGTATTTATTACTTCGTTGTTACTATACTTAGGCAAATCAAACACTACCTAATACAAGAGAACTAAATCTGCTAGAGTAAAGTGAAGTATAACTTTAATTCCGTAGGGTTATATTTACAAGTAGAGGGTTTTTGTTTTAGTTTAATCATAACTATTAATGATCCTACAGTTTTCACATCTGATGAGTGAAATGGTCTTGGTAAATGTCAAAAAGAAAGATGCTGATTTGAAGGAAAAGTTGTTGGAGGCATTACCCAAAAAGTGGGTGAATTATGTCATGATGATTACTCATGATAAGGAATATCTCGGGATTGTCGTTCAATTATTTGGTTGAAAGAATACAAGTTAGGGATGTGGAATTGACGGTGAACAAGTCAATGCCTGTAGAAATTTAAAATCTTGTTGTGTATCATGGTGAAAATGATTCTACCACTGATGCTGGGAAGTCAAGTGTTTTCACTCAAGCACCTCCTACAGTATTTGTCGCCAGTAGAATGTGAAAATTCTAGTTATTCTTCTGGTTGTACTGTTTCAAATCCAAGTTCATCTTCACATAATGCCTTATTGGTTAAAATAACTGAAGGTTATATGGCATTGATGTCTGCTTTGGTATCATCATACTTCGGTGTTATTACTGATTCAGTTAGTAATGCAGAATTAACAGAAGAAGATTACGATCAGACTGATTATGATCATCTAGAAGAAATAGATTTTAATTGGTAGTATGCTATGCTTGTTAGAAGAATAACTAATTTTTTTTAACAAAACCGGGAAGAAAAGGTTGAATCAAGATGGAAAGATTGGGTTAGACAAATCCAAAGTGAAATGTTTCAAATGTTCACTTTATGGTCATTTTGCTCATGAATGTCCAAAGTCAACTGATAACAAGTCTAATTCTGGTCGGCATGCACATCCTAATTCAAACTTCAACAAGCGTTTCTACTCCAAATCAACAAGCTTTTGTTGTTCATGGTGGTAAATTGGAGGAGATATTTTGGCATCTTAATGAATTTGCATGAATTTAAAAGGAATAATTATTGTAATATTAATATTAATGAGATTTATAATACGGATAACGAAGTTGTTGCTTTGATGGCTCATCATGAAAGTGAAAGTCTTTTGACTGATTCGGAAACAAGTTCGAGAGCAACAACAGTCAACGAGGTTCAGGCAATTGTGATTGATAGTCCAAAGGAGGAAGAGATTAAATGTTATAAGTGTGCTGGTTTAAGTAACAAAAATGCAAGTTTGGAAAGAAGTCTGAATTTCTTGTCTGAAGAAAATTGTCCTGCTGAAACAAGAGTTGGAAAGTTTCAGAAAAAGGATTATGATTTGATTCCAATCAATGAGAATTTGATGAAAGAAAAAAAATGATTTATTTGAAGAATGTGAGAAAGCAAAGGCTGAAGCTAAGGAAGCTGCTGAATACTTTCAAGCTTTATTTTAGAAAACTTATCCGCTTCAACAAAAATATGAAAAAGTCAACGATATTGCGGTTGAAGCTGCTGATAAAGTGATTATTCTTCAAGATGAAGCTGAAAGGTTAAGAGCTAGAAATATTATTTTTCATGAGAAGAATGAAGTATTAACAAAGGATGTTGATATCTTTAAAAAGAAATGGGAGAGTGTTCTCGCATAACTTTTTGCAGAATGTGAGTTGAGAAGACAGAATAAATATTAATATAATGAATTGTCTGAAGACTTTATTGGTTCTCAAAAGGGATTGTTGCTGCTCAACAACAAATTTCTAAATTAAAGTTGGAGATTCTAGATCTGCAAAGAAAAATTAAAAACTGCAATTTATCTCCTACATTTCTAAATTATATCTACGAACATGAGAAAAATGAAGAAAGTGTGAAAGAGGATTCACATAAAGTTCCTTCACAGATTGATATGTCTGAATTTTCATCTGCTTTATTTGATCCAAAAGCATAAAAGAATGATTCTTCTAAATTTGCAACACCCGTGTCTTAAAAGAAGAAAAAGAAGTCTAAGTCTAAAAAGAATAAGAAAGATGTAGGTGAAGTTTAAAAGTTCTCATCTGATTTATCATTGTTGGAAGATGAAGTTGTGTTTGACAAGAGTGTGACTGGTAATTCTACTGGTACATCATCTGAGGTTGAAGTTGCTAAGATTTTGGTTCAAGAAAACAAAATACCAGCTATTAAAGTCAATTTTACTCAACAAGCACATCAAACAAGTGTTGTTGGTAGTTCTCATGCTGGATCATCAAAATCTCATGCTTTTAAGCACAAAGGGCTTGGATTTGTATAAAAGGAGGTACCAGCTAAATATCAAAATCCAAAGAAGAAGGAAAATGTCAAGAAGGTTCAGGATCAAAAGAAATCACAACCTCGAAAGAAGAAAAATGATGCTTTCTATTCAAAGAACAATTCTTATTATTCTGGGGTTCTTCATTTAAATATAAAGTTTCTTCGCGGAGTAAATCTTCAAGGTATGATTCTTATGATGATTTCTTTGATAATTTTGGTTCTGATAATTCTTTATTTTCTTAAAATTCCAAGAATTTTTCAAATGATGTTAAACTTCGTGAAAGAATATGTTATGTATGTCGTCGACCTGAACATCTTACTGCAAACTGTCCTACGACTGCATATATCCACAAAAATGCCCAATATGTGGATGAAAATGGTAAAAAATTTTATGAACCATGGTCCCTAAAGTTCAAAACAATTCGTAAGTCATCCGGATCAAAGACGCCAGTTGAAACATTTTCAGGTTCTGATCAAAAAATTTCATCATCGATGATATGGAAACCAAATGTTATTTCCAAGGCAAATAATGACTCTATGGAAGACACCGGGCAACCCGATGCTATTGAATTGGGTCGATCCCAAAGCAGCTAAAGTTTTATTTGGTGTAAGCGGATATTTCAGGAAGACCTATTGGTAATTGAAAGATTGCTGGTGGTGGAGTATCTGTGTTTTAACTTAAATTGAATTTCCAAAACAAATTTGTGTTTTCAAAATATTATAACGCAAGTATTCGTGTTGGTTGATCAATTTTCTTTTATTTTTCACTCTGTCTCGTTTTGAGGGGGAGTTTGTTTCTTTGGAAATTAAAAAATAGTGTGTTGTTTTTCAAATTGTAAAAATGAAAATCTAAAGGAAATCTAAAAATAGAGTTTGTCATTTTTAGGGGGAGAAATTTTGAAAAGATAAAAAAGATTTGAAAAATGCAAAAAGTACAAAAACATTGAAAATTGAGAAATTGTATCTGATATGATTGGGATATGATGGTACATTGGCTGACGTTGTCGGACTCATGGATAAAGTAAGTGAAAAAGCCATAAGATCATTGTTCGGTGTGCTAGGTAGGCTCAGCAAATCAGAAAGTATACAAATGTGATATACACTAAACCTGATGCTTGACCTAGTGCACATCATTTTGATGCGTATCTCAAGATATATCAAGAAAGAGATATGTGAAAAGAAAAATGAGAAGTCATTGTGTATACATGTGTTCAATTTGTAGAGATTGAAACATGTTTGATTTTCTTTATTTTCTTAAATAGTCGGACTATCTTTGTGTGTCCACAAGACCGACCTGATAGTTGTTCATTCAAGATTCTGCTTTATTTTCTTTGGTGTTTCGTATTATTCATCGGACTTTGTGTGCGTGTCCACAAGACCGACCTGATTATTGTTAATTATACAATTTCAAGTTGTTTTTATTTTCTTATTTTGTTAAATCTGAGGCCTTATCTGCGTATCGAAAGATCGATCTTATGGTAGGCGATTAAATGTTCTTGTACAGTTGACTATATCATAAACACAGTCACTATGTGTCAAATCACAAGTGAAATCACAAAGTATGGTAAGCAAAAGTATATATGAGTATGTCCGATAGTGTGGGGTCCACTAGTCAAAGCAAATCTAATCAATACCTTAACATATCCAGATGTTATGAGTATGGTTATGTCTGAATTTAAAGTTGGACAAATTATATTTGCAATTGACATGGCTTATGTGCTACAATAATTGAAATTGAAGTGTAGTTCACCACGTTATGACCAATATGATACCAAGACGTGATCTTTCTCGCAAAAAACAAAAATAGTGTCTGATTTTGTATCGCATTTACTTTCCATATCTGAAAATACCAAAAAGAGTTTAGGTGTGTTTTGATATAAACTTTCTAAAAACCAAAAAGATTTTGTTTTTTGTTTGTTTTCGATTGATCAACACGGAATACAAATAAAATTTCAAAATCAATATATCTTGGAGTCTCGAAGAGATGTTTTGCACCAAGATTATTGATGTTGGCATGTAACACCCGTATACAATTTGATGCCAAACTTACACATTATAACGTTAAAAATCGGTCCCAGAATTTTTTTTAACAAAACACGTAGTTAGGTTATCATATAATTCCACCATAGTGGTTTACATTTACAAAATTTACTTATAATGAGTTTGACACCCAAATGCGATCTTCGACTTATATATAAGTTCTTCTCGCCATAATACAAGACGGGTCGTTTGTTCTTGATGTGATCGGTTCTTCGTAGTCTTGATGAGCATCCCACTAGGCTTTCCCCTTTACCTGGAATTTACTTACTTTCAATAGTGAGTTCTATCGCATAACATGTATAAACAACATCAAATAATCAAGAAAGCCAATAAAAATTTGTTTTCCATTCTGGGGCGTACCGCCTAGAATTTATCATTTCTGGGCGGTACGCGGTGGGTCATTTTTGACAGAATATTAGCCAATTTCGGCCAGGTCCATACTTAGTCAAATTTTGCCTTTTCTTTCCCCTGTTTTCTACCAGATTTCACCAACCGGTTTTCCATCATTTTTCAAGTGTTTTAACACTCACAAAACACTTCTAGAACATGTTTTCATACACACTAACATACCTTATTCAAGGCGAATTCAAACTTTGCATATGCGGGTTCAACCAACCCGTTTGACCCATTAGAACAACTATTGTTTTATTGCCAATGACCTGTCCTTATTGCAAGCTAATTTAACCGTAATCCATTGGCAAACATGTATAACAATCAATTCCATAAGTTAATTATGTCATTTAAACTTGTACGGGTTCTATGCACTTCGTGTGCTTGTTACTTATTAGAAATAACATAGTTTTAAAGGATTATAATCCTAAACTCATGTGGCAGCCTATTTATGCATCAAATAGCCTTTAGGGAGTCGCTATCTATTCATTCAACCACTTTTGGGTTATTGTACCCATTTGACCCGTTAAGGCGGGTCCTTGCCTTTGGTGTCTCCCAACGCCTTATTTGACCATCATTTTAGCATTTAGAATCTATGGTTCTATAACCATTTATGATCCTCCTTTATTTGTTACATGGCATGGGTTCTAAACCCCATTTTCGCCCATTGCAACTTGTCATTCGTTACATGATTCCATAGAATCTTGCTTATGGTCAAATTTGGTCATTGGAGAACCTTTTGGCCTTTAGGCTTCATGGTTCTTAGAACCATTCATCACCCATTTAGAATAGCTCATGGTCTATTCCCTTTGTATGTAATTACACATCTTACATAACTATTACTTGTAACATAAACGATGTTACACATAAAACTGGTTCATACAAACCATTATCAATCAATTACACATTAACATATGGCCAAGGTATCCTATGAACCAATTAGCTAACAATTATCATTTTAGTACATGATTATGGTTCCCATGAACCATTTAACAATCTACCATCACATTAACATGTGACTATGGTTCCTATGAACCATCTAGTACTTATGTAAAGTTTATATACGAGATTCAACATTACACATCTAAGATGTCATAATGTAACCTCGTTTCATCTCATCTTCAATCACTTAGAGCTTAACTCTAGTTGTTAGACTTCATAGTTTTAATTAACTTTACGGATCGCCTCTTTAGGCAAGCCAATCGCTTTACTTGATAATTTGCATTCCAATTTACTATAGTAACTATGAGTCGTTAACTAAATATGTAACATAGAATAGATGTTACCTCGAGAGCTTTAACCATTCCTACCCGGTTTCTGTTTGCTCCTTCCACTTGTTTACCTACTAAGTTTATCACCCTTATTAGGTTTATATCACAAATTATCAATATGTAAGCAATTCAACTTGTTCACTATCACTAGCTTTTAGAAACATAAATTCTTGTGCAACATTTTCAGCAATGCTGCAGTAACAGTCCATTTTGACCATTTTATAAAATTTTCAGCATTCCATGTTCAATCATTGAACATAGTAGACCAAAATACCTTTCCAGGCATATAAGGCACACCTTCTAACGATGTTTCTATGATTTTATACAATTTTTATAAAAGCAGGACAGCAACTATATTTATTCAAAACAGCATGCTGGAAATCTAAATGGCCATCTTAACGGGTTGTTTTGACCCATCTTTACATCCGATTCAGTTTTCGGAGTTTAAAGACAAAACATAGTACTCAAAACAAGCTTTTCAATCATGTATCATACATCTTAAACGGACATACAAGTGATCATATACGACACTTGCAAAACAGCCCACAACAAGATTTTTATCTTTTCATAGTTCCATACAAGTCCATCTAACACATTTTACAAGCATGGATTTCAGAATTCATACTCATTCTTATTTCATGCTCTCTGATAGTGTAATATACCTACACTTTATCATTATTTTAAGCATTTCATATAAGTTAGGCATTTCATCAAACACCATATGTTCACCTAATTGTAGGTTAATGAAGTTCACTCTTTTAAGACATTCCAACCTACCAATTAGCATCAATTAGGTGGAATCCCTTCCAACCCATCATTATACAACCAATTTCATCATACATCATACATGTATTTACCTCATATACTACCATTGTACATAGCTTTTAGGTAGTCACTAACTCAAGTGTTCATCCTTATGGGTTTGGTGACTAAACCACCAATTAATTGAAACACAAGGTCCTACATACACAAATATGATCCTAGCATCAAATGAT
This sequence comes from Deinandra increscens subsp. villosa, assembly GCA_039602395.1. Lineage (NCBI taxonomy): Eukaryota > Viridiplantae > Streptophyta > Magnoliopsida > Asterales > Asteraceae > Deinandra > Deinandra increscens. The sequence continues at coordinate 37,426 of JBCNJP010005454.1, forward strand.
TTAAGTAACATCAACAAATTTTCAGCTCTATGAGCAAGGTTATCAAAACCTAATCATGCAACAAGATGGGGGTTTAACTTACTTGATGCAAGGATGTGCTTGGCGGAAGAATTACACTTTCAATTCCAAGTTTCTAGCCAAAAATCGCAACTTGAGGCCTCTTGATTGCAGAATTTGGGGAAGAAGAAGAAGTAGGAGGATGGGGGTCGATGTCCAGGTCGTGAATCACGACCTCCCCCTTCTTCCCTTCTATTTTGACTAATTCCTCTTCTAGGTAATTACACATTAGGTCCTTTTAGTTGCACTTTTTACCCCTTAATCACTCTTTAAGGAAATTTTGGCTAAAACCACCCATAACTTTGGGATTTATTTAAAATAGACCTCATTTTATCTATCTTATACTTTAGCCTCATGTTTACATAAATGGTTGAGTTTTGGACTAACGTCCCGTCTTATTTATTTACGAATAAAATATTCGTTCGGGTTTCGGGTTGTTACATGGCAGGTACTTAGTGGAAAGAGAATATCATAACTTCAAGTCTTCTGAAGCTGTTGATAAAGAAGAATACACGCGCTGCAATGTCAAGTATTCAAGATCAGACTAATCATCAAGTTGAGGGGGAGTTTGAAAGACGATACAACACTATGTCGAGAAGCAGATACTGCACACGTCTAGGGGGAGTTTGTTGGAGCATAATATGGTTCGTCGTGTGAAGTATCAGAAACTAGACAAAGCTTCTAGAATGGCTATACACAAACTATAATACAAATTGATCCGAAGTGGTAGTTCGTGTGGTGTCCAGTTCGGACAGTCGTGACATAGTATAAATAGCTCGCTTCTTGTATAGATGAGGAGCTCTTGACAAATCTTGTGTGTGTTTCTCTATGTGTAAAGTCTTTGTGGTCATCAATACAAAAGTCTTTGTATTTACATCTTGTGTTCTTCGTTTATAACTTTAAATACAACGTTTTAATAATGATCGAGTAGACGATCCACCACTTAGACACTTTCATCAGCTTTTAACCTAAACCCACGATTCCATGATTCTACAAAGCATTTACTATCATTTACTCAGCTAATCTCTCACAATCTACCAAACCTTCACTTTCTCTGAATTCATACTCCTATTTCTCCGATTCTTTTCATTTCCAAACCACATCAACTACAATGGCTCCCAAAGCAAAGAAAGGAGAATCATCATCTGATGCAAATGCACTCTTTCATGCCGACCACAATACTATGGCGCTCTTGTAAAAAACAGAGAACTGAGTTTTGGCAAAATGCGTCAAGAACAAAGAATGTTGATGGAGTGTATGAAGTACAATCAAATTTTCAAGAGGATGAGGAAATCATTACTGAAGATGTCATCCGAACACACCTGAAATTTAGTGAAATAGGAGGATTCATAGAGGTACCTTCCACTGAATATCTTGCCATTCGAAGGGCCATAGGTTAAGGAGGCACTGAAAAGAAACTGAAGAAATCTCAACTGCCATTCAAATGGAGATTTTTGGCTCATGTGATTCTTACCAATCTCTCATTATAGAAAAGTGTTGATGAACTCTCAGCTGTACAAGCCTCGGCTTTTCATGGCTTGGCACAAGGTCTAAACTTTAATTTTTATAGAATGGTGCTGGGTTCGAACCCTCGACCCGTTGTTTCTAAAACAAAGGAAATGACCACAGGGACAATAGTCGTTGTGTTCTTTAGAACCAATGCGAAAATATTTATCTAGTAATCAGCCCGAGGCATCTTCTTCATGACAAAACCCTAATATACCCACCACAATTTTTGAACTCGAGTTCTTGCAGAAAACAAACCAGACGCGAAACATGAGTGTATAATTGATGATAAATGATTTCTTAGGATTACCTATGTCGTAGAACCAAATCCGAAACACAACCAAGACATACACCGATGAAAGGCTCGAACTGCAGCTGGTTTTTCTCCACGTGATGGTCATCGGTGTAACATGACATAAGACATTAGCGGCTACGAGGTTGAACGGCGATCGATGTGATTCAGACGATGGATTTGTGATGGTGCGCGACAGTGGAACCTAGAGATGTACACCATAACAGATTTGGTGGTCGGTGGTTTTCCTTGCAGTGGTTCACTAGAACTCATGTCCGAGACATCTGGGACTTGAAAGAGGGTTTAGGCTGATTGAAATGACTGCAATGGTGGGTTAGCGTTGGTTAACAGATCGATAGGGTCGGTATTAAAACGACGATGGTTATCGGATTTTGAGGGTCACAGTCGGCGACAGTTTCCTTGCCATCCAAATCAACTTTGCCTATTTGGAAAAACAGGTCCCTCCCATATTTACATTATAAAAGCTCAAGTTTTGGTAATGACAGCGCTAGTTTTTGAGGTTTTATTAAATATAACAAGTTCCAGAAATTGCATAAAAGGTTCCTCAAAGTTTAGAAATGCTAACGAACTCTTTAACGGAGTTAACATTAATAACTTACTGATGAATATACGTGTATATGTCAAAACATATTTAACGCATAACGTTTTAAAAAATATAAACCTTGCTTCGTTCGCACAAAGTCATAGACATAAACTCATAAATATATACATTGAGTTCACATATAATTATATTTATAAAATCATAGCGCGCATATGTGTATAACTCACATGGAATCATAGAAACGTTATATGTGACTTCATGACACATTATCACATAAAATCATAGGATATAATGTGAATATATACATATATATATATATATATATATATATCACATAAAGTCATAAGTATAATTGTCACATGAAATGACAAAGTGTTCACATAAAATCACAGACTATGATCTACATAAAATAATAAAACGTCTAGACTCGAGTACATGCTCGTATAGTGATGCTTACATAAACCCTAGTTGCTATGGTCAACACAAGTCTTACACATAAATGTTCACACAAAATTTACAATAGTTTAGGTGCCGCTTAAATTAGAAAGAAGACCTGAAAAGACGGATTGTCACATGGTAATTCCTTTGGAAATACCCCAGCATAATCGCGGACTATTGGGAAATCTCCAATCTTGCTTTCCTCCCTGGATTGATCTGTAACTATTGCTAGGATGGCCACATGTCCCTTCCGAATACACTTTTGCACCTTAAGGTACGATATGATTCCAGAGACAGTACCTCCCTTTATCCCTGAATCGAGAGTAATTCTCCTCATGCGATGGGTATCCATGGTTTAAGGATCTGGGGGAGTTTGGACAGATCGTTTCTAGGTTGACAACAGAATGAGACGGAAGTTTTATCAATGATTACAGAAACTAATGAAGTATACATGGTTTAAGGACCTGGGAGAGTTTGTGTTAGAACCTATTTGTTAGCAACACAAACCTTTTGTTCTTACCTTGTAATTGATACTTTGTTTTGTAACTGACTTTGGATATGTACTTGGTAAACTTTGTTTATGTATTAGCATACTTGTTATGCTTCTTAGCGGACTTGTGACTTATGTTCCTAGCGGACTGGTTTTACTCTTAGCGTACTTGTTTGATTGCTTATCTTAGCGGACTTGTTTATTCCTAGCGAACTTGTTTACTTAGTAGTCTTGATCTTGTTCCTAGCGTACTTGTCTTGTTCTTAACGAACTTGTTAGCGTACTTGTTCATGTTAGCGAACTTCAGAATGCTTAGCGAACTTGATAATGCTTAGCGTACTTGTTAGCGAACTTGATAATGCTTAGCGTACTTGTTAGCGGACATGTTGTTACCTAGCGTACTTGTTAGCGAACTTAATAAGTGCTAGCGAACTTGATTTAACTCTTAGCGAATTTGTTGTCCCGATGGAATATTTTGTTGAATACTAGGTAATGATTGTTTTGTGTCAAACAATCTTTTTGTCCCAAGCTATCAGGTAGTATAAATACCAATTGGAAAACCCTATTGGTACGCTTCAAGGAGTATTTTCTATAGAGAGCTTTTGTGTGTGTGTTCTTGGTGTTAGTGTGTGTTCTTGAGCTTTAGGAATCATCAATGGGAGAGCATTGATGCAGATTCATCCGGAATCGACCATCACACATGATTTCCGCACTTGTGTGATGAATCATATGAGAACAACGTGCTCAAATCTGGTCCTGACAATTGGTATCAGAGCCTTGTTCTTCATTTTTGAAGGTTTTCTCAAAATGGAGAAAATCTCATATGAGTTGTCGATTTTGGATGGATTTGCTAGTTGTTTGAGTTGATTCTTGGTAGAAATCACTCAATAAACTCAATGCCATACTCAGATTTCTGCAAATCTCAAGCTAAATAGTCCGATTTTCTAATTTTGGCCCTGAACAGTTGCATTTTTTATAAGTACTGTTCTTGAGAAATTTTTTCCAAACTTGTTTTTCTGTTGATTATTTGTTATTGGTGAATGTCGAGGATTACACTACTGAAATCGAACCTATAGGCACTAATCTCTCTCAAAAACATCAAGTATTGAAGATTTTAGAGGCTAAAAGTGGTAATTTTTGGTGTTCTTCACATAATGTTACTATTCCATCGATTTAGGTCATCTAGAGTGATTTTTGGAGTTTGTGACAGTTGAGTAATGTATTCCTACATGAATTTCGAAACTATTAATGATCTTAAACATTTATTATCTCAACATTGATTTTTGAGTTTGAATTTGCTCAAGAACAAGCTATTCAAAATTTGGCTAAGTCTGAAAATTTGACTTTTCAAATTTTTTGCTGAAATCTCGCTTACTAATGACTAATGATGTTATTTATTGTTTGTCTTGTAGGATTTGGGTGATTTCAAGCATTTTACAACTTTGCAAGCAAGTGAACCGATTTCAACTCGTTTGACCCGTTAGCTTACTTTGTCTCGAAATTAACTAGTGTTGATCGTTTCAACTGTCACACCCCGCCCCACCGCGCCCTGCCAGGCGCGGGGGAGAGGAGAGTGGGACCGGCCGCCCGTATCAGAACACGCGGAAGCAAACAGATAGATGCAAGATCACAAGGTCAACACACATAAACAGACGACCCGTCCAATACAAAATCAAATACAAACCATAATGGACTTAATATGTTAAGTCTTAAGTGATACACATCAGTCTACGCCCAGGCAGAACCTAAGGCTACCAACACGGTCAAAGGAAAAAGACAACAATAACAAAGGATAGTCATGACGGGGAACAAATCCCAAAATCAACCAAATCAACCCCAACGGGTACAAAACCCAACTCGTCCCTAACATCCAAACGTGACATCCACCCAAAGCCTTACTTACCTGCACATGAACCAAAAATACGTCAACAACAAAAGTTGTTGGTGAGTCGTAGCGCGTTTGACTCAAATCCAAGTTTCCACAAATCAAGTAACAATACTGTGCCTGTTATAAATTCCTATGGTTAAACCAGCACTCCGGGGGTACGATCCTACGGCCGCACGCCTCCCTTTGTGGACTAGGCATATACGCCATCACCCGACCCCTAATGGATCCAACAAACGGGTATGAGACACCTTGATCTACCTCTACAGCTGTATTGGTGCAATATATGTCTTTGTGGCCTAACACTAAGGCCCAAATTAACCATACTAATCAACATGAACGTCTCGTAACATGCGAGTTTAAATTTATAACACGGTAACAAATACCTAAGCACAGTAACAAACAAACAAGCAATAGTTTGACATGGTTCATGTACACCCCAAAACGTTAAAAAGTTAAAGTAGGGGAAAAGCTATCAACTCACAGATATCAAATGGTGGATCAAGCAAGCGTCACAGGGCACGAGAATCCAAACGTCCAAGTGTATCACAGTGGCAAGTCTATTATAATGATATATACATAAATATATCAGAACCTATCCGCAATTATATATGCTCAAGCAATTTGTAGCAACAATAACTAACAAAATGGGAGGTTTAACAATACTCCCGGGAACATACCGAGCGGACAACAAACACCCGACGAGATCATAGGGCCCCAACCGGGAAGTGAAATATCTTTACTAGAAACCAAAATGCCCATACTCGTGAAAATAATCAAACCGGGTCGCTCGATATTTCCCAAAACACAAAACAAAATCACTAATTCTGGTCACAGGGTCGATGCGGGCCGCAACAGGGTCATCCAAAGGCGATGCACCCCGCAACGACTATTTTGTCTTTTAGTGACTTTTTCCAAATTTGCATTTTTAGCTCGTTTCGACAACGGGGTTTCGTTCCCAACACTTCCAGTAGCAAAATACTCAATTTTTAGGCACTGAGGGCCTATCCATCCAAAGGTACAAGTCCCGGTTTTCTCCCAAATTTACCCAAAATCATATTACAAGCGGTTTTGACCAATTCCAATTAATCCAACACTTTGGTTTCCACCTATGGACTGATTCTAACTCAGTTTTAGGGCCAAGAGCCACTGAGATCATCCAGGTGTCATTAACCCATTTCAAAGAGTCCAAAATGCTCGGTTTCCGAGTTTTAACACTAGTATACAACAAGAGGGGTCTCCACCTATTGGACCAAACTCATTTTGTAGTCATTTACTACTGAGATGGTCAGGTTTCCCAGACCTAAGCTCAAGTTCTCAATCTAAACCCAAAATATCAACATGCATGCATTAACTAGTTGTACCTTGTGTAAGAAAACTTGTACTAAAGCGAATCCAAGCGGGTCTTTACAATCCCAGCCTCCTAGCACCCTCCAGAACTTGAATCTACCCTTGCATGCATCATCAAACAAAGTTTTAGTGGTGGGTTTGCCCAAAATCATGATCAAACGCAAAACCGAACATATACTAACCTTGGTTCACCACAAGAACACTTCCACAATCCTTAGATCACTCTTGATCGGACATGCAACACTTTCTGGACCATCAACAACTTCTGGTCAGTGAGAGCTCATAACAAACCATGCTTAAAATGAAGAAATGGATGAACTAGAGGCTTACCCGAGCCTTAAACTCTTCAAATATGCTCAAAGCTTAGTGATGGAGGCTCATTCTGGCCGGAATTTTTCTCCTCAGGTGTAAGGTGGACGAAAATGGGAGAGTTCTCCAACTTAGAGTTGTGTAAATGAGCAGAATTGGGGCAAAACTCGTTTTTATAGACCTGGGGATCAATGCGGGCCGCATCGGATTACTTCAGCGGGCGATATGCCCCGCATTGTCATCAGGATATCTCGCGGATCTTTTCCGGGTAGCGCACCCGACCCGGCGACCCGTCACACGATGCGGGCTGCATTGCTTCAAAAGAAACATGATGCGCCCCGCATCATTCCAGAAAAGAAAAAAAAACTTTTTCCTTTTTATTTTTCTTGGAAAAATCCAATCCGATTCTCGAGGTTTATCCAGGGATGTTACATCCTTCCCCCCTTAAAAGAATTCCGTCCCGGAATTCACTTAGCCTCAAAAAGGTGGGGGTATTTCCTTTGCATATCCACTTCTGACTCCCAAGTGTACTCGGGTCCACGCCGAGCATCCCATCTAACCTTAACCATCGGAATCTTCTTTCTGCGCAATTTCTTCACAATTCTCTCAACAATCTCAACCGGCTTTTCTGTGAAATTTAGTTTCTCGTCCACATGAATCTCTTTCAATGGAGTTGCTAGTGCTTCATCAACCATACATTTGCGGAGATTCGATACATGAAATACATCATGAACTCCACTGAGTTCTTCGGGTAAGTCCAATTGATAGGCTACCTTGCCGACTTTGGATATAATCTTGAAAGGTCCAATATAGCGAGGACTTAGCTTTCCTCTCTTTCCAAACCGAATAATCCCTTTCCAAGGGGATATTTTAAGCATTACCATATCTCCTTCCTTGAATTCCAATGGCCTACGACGACGATCGGCATAACACTTCTGCCGATCCTGTGCAGCTTTAAGCTTTTCTCGAATTTCTCGAACCTTATCATTCGTAGCCATAACCAACTCTGGTCCTGTAAGTTGCCCTTCTCCAACTTCAGACCAACACAATGGTACTCTACATTTCCTTCCATATAGAGCTTCAAACGGCGCCATTTCTATACTAGAGTGATAACTGTTGTTATATGAAAACTCTATCAATGGTAGGTGGGTGTCCCAACTGCCACCAAATTCCATCACACATGCTCTCAGCATGTCTTCTAAGGTTTGGATGGTTCTTTCACTCTGCCCATCCGTCTGTGGATGATATGCCGTACTCAATTTCACTTTAGTCCCCAACGCTTCCTGAAGACTTTGCCAGAAATGGGAAGTAAATCGGCCATCTCTATCAGACACAATTGATAATGGAACTCCATGCCTTGACACTATTTCATTTACATAAATCTTGGCCAATTGCTCTGTGGGGTAAGTTTCCTTAATCGGCAAAAAGTGAGCTGACTTTGTCAATCGGTCCACGATTACCCAAATAGCATCATTACCACTCCTAGTTTTAGGAAGCTTGGTTACAAAATCCATAGTCACCATGTCCCATTTCCATTCGGGTATTTCTAGAGGTTGTAGTAAACCAGCAGGTTTCTGATGCTCAGCTTTTACCTGCAAACACGTATGGCATTTCCCCACATACTCGGCAATTGCTCTCTTCATCCCCGGCCACCAATAGTGGGGTCTCAAATTCTGGTACATCTTATCATTACCAGGGTGCATCATATACTTAGACTTATGCGCTTCACGAAGGATCATTTCACGGAGACCACCTCCCTTTGGCACCCAAATTCTATTTCCCAATCTAAGGATACCATCTGGTCCCTTAGTAAGGCGACCCACGATGGTCATCATTTCTTCCTTTCTATTCACCTCCGGATCGGCTATTTGCTCCTTTTGAGCTTTCAAAATTTCACCGATCAGATCGACACGCACATCTATTCTCATCGCACGAACCCTCAGGGGCTTGGTTCTTTCCTTTCTACTCAATGCGTCAGCCACCACGTTGGCTTTTCCAGGATGGTACTTTATCTCACAATCATAATCACTTAACACCTCCATCCAACGCCTTTGACGCATGTTTAGTTCCTTCTGATTGAACAAATGCTGCAAACTTTTATGATCAGAGAAAACCACAAACTTCGTTCCATAGAGATAGTGCCTCCAAATCTTTAGGGCAAACACTACCGCACCGAGTTCCAGATCATGTGTAGTATAATTCTTCTCGTGTGTCTTAAGTTGCCTTGATGCATAAGCGATCACTTTGTTTCGCTGCATCAGCACACATCCTAACCCGTTGATCGATGCATCACAGTAAACAACAAAATCTTTTGTTCCTTCAGGTAAGGAAAGAATAGGAGCGGTGCTCAACTTTCGCTTCAGAAGTTCAAACGCATCAGTGTGTTTCTGCTTCCAATCCCACTTTGCATTTTTCTGAGTTAATGCGGTTAACGGTGTTGCTATTTTAGAGAAATCCTGTATGAATCGCCTATAGTAACCTGCTAAGCCCAAAAATCTTCTAATTTCTGTCGGAGACTTAGGTTGTTCCCAATTCATTACCGCTTCAACCTTAGCAGGGTCCACTTGAATTCCAGCACTACTCACAATATGTCCTAGAAACTGTACTTCTCTAAGCCAAAACTCACACTTAGAAAATTTAGCATAAAGTTTCTCAAATCTTAGTACCTCTAAAATCTTTCTAAGGTGTTCTTCATGCTCCTTCCTTGTTCGTGAATAAATCAATATGTCATCTATGAAGACTATTACAAACTTATCGAGGTAGGGTTTACACACTCGGTTCATTAAATCCATAAAGACTGCAGGTGCGTTTGTCAATCCAAACGGCATCACGGTGAACTCATAGTGCCCATATCTTGTCCTAAAAGCAGTTCTTGGAACATCTTCATCTCTAACTCTCACTTGGTGATATCCAGACCTTAAGTCGATCTTTGAGAAGTAACTTGCTCCTTGGAGCTGATCAAACAAATCATCTATGCGAGGGAGTGGGTATCTATTCTTGATCGTTACCTTGTTGAGTTCACGGTAGTCAATGCACATGCGGAAAGACCCATCCTTCTTCTTTACAAACAACACGGGTGCTCCCCACGGGGACGAACTAGGCCGGATAAATCCTTTATCCAGAAGGTCTTGCAGTTGACTCTTAAGTTCTTGCATCTCCGATGGTGCAAGGCGATAAGGCGCTTTAGCTATCGGTGTCGTCCCTGGTGCCAATTCAATTTGAAACTCCACTTGTCGCACAGGTGGCAATCCCGGTAGCTCATCCGGAAACACATCGGCGAATTCCGAAACAACGGGTACATCTTCAACCCTTTTCTCGTGAGGGACTTCTACCAAGTTAGCCAGGAAAGCATGGCATCCTTTCTTCATGCATTTGTTCGCCTTGAGCATTGAAATTAACTTCAAAGGTCGTGCTTGGCGGTCTCCAACGATAGTGTGCACCTTGCCCTCTGACGACTCTACTTCCACAACCTTCTTATCACAGTGGATCTTGGCCCGATAGCGGGTCAACCAATCCATACCAAGTACAATATCAAATTCACTCAAGGCCATGGGTAACAATTCAAGATCAAATAAGGCATCATCTATTCTTAGTTGGCAACATCTAACAATTTCAGGAATGCTAATCTCCTGCCCACTAGCAGTTTCTACAATATAGGGTCTATCTAACGCATGTAAAGCACCTTTCAATTTGGGTAAACACGAAGTGGCCACAAAACTCCTATTAGCTCCAGAGTCAAACAATATACTAACAAACACATTGTTCACAGAGAACATACCAGATATAACATCATCACTATTACGAGCCTCTTCAGCAGTCATGATAAATAGGCGAGGTTTACCTTTTGGACCCCCGCCATCTCTGCCCCGGTTTCTTTCTTTATCAGCATCCTTGGGTTTTGGGCAGTCAGCGATTCTGTGTCCTCTGTCGCCGCAGTTGTAACAGGTAGCAGGCTTTGTGCACTGATTTGCAAAGTGACCAACCGTGTTGCACTTGTAACATGTAGGCCTGTCTCCCCTGTAGTCTCTGCCTTTCTCATCCTTGCCTTTCTTTCTATCTCCCCTGCGATTTCGGTCACGGTCCCTTCTCTTACCCTCAAACCTCTTACGGTGCCCTGACGATTCATCCCTTCTCCCAGATTGGCGGTTCCACTCATCACATAGAGTGCCAGTCAAATTCATGGCAGATTTCAAAGTGCGAGGTCGAGAAGCTCTCACATCTGCCCTGATTACTGGGCTCAGACCATACAGAAATCGACGAATTTGAGTCTCCTCCTCCTTTGCCATGTGGGGAACAAGGTTCAGCAGCTCATTGAACCTGTTAATGTATGACATGTAATCTGACCCCTTCATCTCCAAGTGAATAAACTCATTTTCCAACTTCTCAGACTCATTTTCTGGCAAAAACTTTTCCAACACTAATCTGCGGAACTTATTCCAACCCATCAAGTAAGTTTTGGTCTTGCCTCTTTTGTTCAGCTCCGCTTTCCACCAATTCAAAGCGGGTCCTTTAAATGATTGAGAAGCAAACTTGATTTTGTCTCTCTCTGCACACTCGCTGATATCCAGCGCGCTTTCAACCTCATCCAACCAGTTTAGTGCCTCAGTGGCACTTTTGTCACCCCTAAAGATTCCTGGTTTACTCGCCATGTATGTCTTGTAGCTGCAACCCCTCTGGTATGCTTTTCGTTTCTCCTTTCGCTCTCTCTTTGCTTCGCGCTCCTCAGAGCTGTCAGAATCTGAACTGTACTTGCGACGCCTCTTAGGCTCGCTCCTCGAGCTTGCAGAAGACTCTTCTCTAACCCTTTTACGCTTCTCAGACCTTGGCTTTCGGGAACTTGCGGAGGATTCATCTCTCACCGTCTTCCGTTTTTCAGAATTAGATTTCCTATGATGGTTCGATTCGGTTCTTTCTTCAATTCTGGATTTCTGTCCTTCAGGTTCAACGTGTTTCTTACCCAGTCTTTTCTCCTGAGCAACTAAGTTTGGGAATGCGGTTGCAATCCCGTCAGCAATCAGTCTTTGGAACCTTTCTTCCTGCTCTTTTTCTCTCCTCTGCTCGGACGTTAGAGGGTTTTCATTCACAATACGCAAGGAGTTGTTGTCATCTTCATCATCGCTCTGTTCAACAGTATTCTTTAGAATATCACCAACATTCTTGGGATCGTCAGTAGCATGATGTGTCCTTCTCGTAGTCCTGCTAGTAGTAGCCTTCATCATTGGCTGAAATTTGGATGGAACGCAATTAGAATTCCCACAAAGGTTCAAATAGACTCCCACAAACGCAACTGTGATACGGACATAACTCCTTAGGAGTTATTCAAACGGGGGAACAAACGCTTGCTTCGGTCTTGCCCCTAACAAGTGTGGACCATAGGGAAGCATAGCTTCGGTCCAAGTCATCGGGGATGCGCGGAGGATACCTATCGGATACACCCGGAACAGGGGGCTCACGAAACTAAGCAGTGTCATGACTATCAAGGGAAACAAAGGATAATGGGGTTCTAAGCAATTCCTACACATTAGGAAATCACTTACTCCTAGCCTCAACAAGCTATACAATCCCTAGTGCAATCGAATCCACAATCAACAAATCACAACAACACTAGGATTTATTAAACCACAATACCATAACAAGTCTTACACAAGTTCCTAACATAAGTACTATGACCATAATATCCAGATCACAATACATCAACCACTAAAAGTACCATAACAACAACACAGATACAAGTCTGAAAGTACAACAGAACTACAACAAGTAAAAACAGCTGACAATCAAAACATATCCGAAACACAACCACAAGGTAGAATGATAAGAGCCACATCATCCATAATCATCAACAACGATCGATCCTCAGTGCCTCTTCTTCTTTCCAATGCCAAATCCCATCCTAGCTGCCTCTCCACTAGCAGTGGATGCCTTCGATAACATCTTCGCCATACTCTTCTCTCTCTTCTTTGCCTCTGCATTCTCTTGTTCCAATGCGTGGTTCCGCTCCACGAGAGCGACAACATCAGGGGAACTAGGTCCTGTGATCTCACGATATGGAGAATAAGGAAATGGGTAACCAGGACCGGAAAACGAAGAACGGTGAGGCTCAACATAGGGAACATATTGGGCATAGGGATAGGATGGCATCATGTAAGGTGGGGGTGGTGGAGGATGAGCATAATATGGGTCAACTGGTGGGGGATACATGGGGACATGAGCACTATACGATCTCTGCAGCGCTGGGAAGGAGTAACGATCAGAAACAAGGCCTGGCTGTTATGCCTCCATGCGTGCAGCAACATAGGGATCACGCATATCGTGGGCAAACGGTGGGTATGGTGGGGGAACAGGGTGTCCGGGAGCAATGCGCTGCAGTGGTGGCTGCTGTAACAATAGGGACCTCGACCATGGGCTCGGACTCGTCCGGGCTGTCGCTAACACCGGAATCATAGCTAGCGGGAGCGTAAGCTGGAGAGGAATAGACGTGGTGCTCATGGTGCTGAGAATGATAGCTGACAGAATGGCCTGCTGAAAGTTCGATAACCAGATGGTTACCGGACTGCTGCTGATCCGGGGGCTCCTGCTGCTGTGGCGGCTCAACCTCTTATGCCTGCTCCTCAGGTTCCTCGTCATCATCGTTGTCAAGATCCACGAGTGGGGCTGCTGCTGCTACGGCAAACCCGGCATCAATCTCCTCCTGAGTCAGTTGGATCTGTGGCTGAGGGCGAATAGACATACGAGCTCTAATGCGCTTCCGCGGTGGTCGCGGAAGTTCCTGTGGCTGCTCCTCCCGATGCGGCGTGTTCCAAATGAACGCTGAAGGAGATACGACATAGCCTGAAGAATCGGGGCTCAATGGAATAACTGGTCGGCTGGGACCTGCTTCCACCTTCTTCTTGCCTTTTCCGCTGGATCGGGAAGATGAGGATTTGCTTCGACCGAAAACCATGCTTTCTTCAGGGTACATGTCAAGTTGAAAGTCAGTACAATATACAAGATATCAAATCTCCCATGCATGCCTAGGGTACCGTTACCCTAACTCACACTAAGGACGATGTGTCCTATTACCCAATGCAAAAACACACAAGGAGGGACTTTCGGCTTATGTTGGTCTGCTAGGATTCGGCAAATCTTAGTGTATCTGTGGGTAGGAATGGCAGTCTGCAGTTCTGTAACTACTACCGACCTTACACTAATCCTTGAGATCCTCCTAACACATAAACCTTTACCTAGGTCCAAACAAGGGAAGACTATCAGCTTTCGTATGCCTACTAGGGTTCACTGAGTCTTAGTGCACCTGTGGGTAGGAATGTCAGGTTGCAAAGCTGAAACTACCACCGACCTTACACTAAACCTCAACTACTCCCTAGCACACAGACGTCCACCTAAGTCCTAGACTTAGCACCGAGCTTAGCCTTAAAGTTCTTTCTTAGAGGTTCAAGCTTAGGGGCTCTAGGAGTCACCTAATCTGCTGGCACCTTGGGCTCTGATACCAACCTGTCCAACTCTCCTCTCCCCCGCGGCTGGCAGGGCGCGGTGGGGCGGGGTGTGACATCAACATGTCGGATCACTTCACTCCTGCCACACAAGGCAACAATAGGCCTCCTAAACTCATGGGGGCAAGTGACTTCGATGATTGGAAGGCGAAATTCCTATCGTACTTGGAATTCGTTGACTTTGACCTGTTGACTTCTGTAGTCGAAGGTCTTGCTGTGTTTGAAGTGGAAGAGGCTACCATTGCTGGCACTGCGGCAGATGCCACTGGTGCTGATCCTCCACCTAAGAAGATGATTACCAAACCAAGAAACAAGTTGGATGCTGCTGAAAAGGTTCAATTGAAAACTGACATGCGTGCACTAGGGTGCATTAAGATGGCTATCAATGATGAGTTGCAATACCAATTTCGTGCTGCCACATCGGCTCATGAAATCTGGGAAGGCTTGGAAAAGAAATATGAGGGCAACCCGGATACTAAGGAAAGAAGATTGGATAAGATCAAGTTGGCATTCAACACGTTCTCTCATAAGCAAGGCGAATCATTTGAAATAAATGTCAATCGATTCTGCTGCATAATCACTGAGATGACGACAAAGAACATCCGACCTGAAAATAGTGCCATCATCAAGAAGGTCCTTCACTCCTTTCCTCACGAGTTCGCTTCATATGTGACTTACTTGCTCAACAGTAATGATCTTTCTACTGCCGACTATATGGATATGATCGATAAGGTTCGTGAGTATGAAGTTCAAGCCGTTGAGCGCAACGGAAAGTCTCTCATGGGTGTTGTAACTGTTAGGAGTTCTTCAACTGCTCCCAATGCTGCGTTCATTGTTCCCGACCTAGATGATGAGTTCCAATTCTCTGTTCCTACAAGTCAAAGCCCACCTGCCACTACTTCTGTTCCAGCTGCTCCTCCAATTGAAGTTGTCATTGCTCCCGTCACCGGTCAGACTCCAAATGTGACTTTTGTGCAACAATTTCCAACTGGTTACTTCGTTCAACAATCATCTCCTGCATCCTAACCGAACACAAGCATGGATTCCGACTTATGCAATGCTTTTCTAGCTTGCATGAATTCTCAGATGTCCGGAAGTCTTGAGTCCATGACCATCTGTCAAGAAGACCTTGACCAAGTTTCTGCTGATGATCTCGAAGAGATCGATATCAAATGGCAAATGGGTATGATAGCTGCTCGAACTCGAAGGTTCTTCAAGAAGACTAGAAGAAAGCTTTTTCAAGCTCCCTCAAACACCAACATCGGCTTTGAAAAATCAAAAGTGCAATGTTACAACTGTCAAGAATTGGGGCACTTTGCACGTGAATGTCCTAAGCCAAGGACGTGGAATGGGCAATCCAATTCTGGTGGAAGTAACCAAACTCATCAAAAGCAGGGTGGTGGTGTTACCCAATCTTATTAGAAACAAGGCAGCTCGTCATACCAGAAGCCACAGGGCACTAGCTCAAATGTCTCTCAACGAGGATCGTCATCTTCTCAACAACCACAAAGATCGGATGAAAGCAACAAGGTTTTGGTATCGCTTGAAGACTCAAACTACAACTGGACCTCCTCGTCTCAGAATCCGTCTTCTAGCCAGACCAACTATGCTTTTGTAGTGAAGGCAAATGATGGAGAGATAGACGTGTCTAACACAATTGACCCTCTCTTTCCAACTAACTTCTGTTTAATGGATGGAATTGATGATCTGACTGAAGATAATGCTCAAGACACTGGAACTATTACTGAAGTGAGCTCAACCGAAGTTGAATCTGAGGCAAGTAAGAGGCTTGTAGAACTTCAACGTGAAACCATTCCTGATGAGGTAAAACTTGCTTTATGTTCTGATAAATGTATTGAGGTTGTAGCTCGCTATCGCACTTACAACATTGAGTTGGTCGGTAAGGCGAAAGAGAGTGAGAGCCAAGTTGAGAAATTAAAAGAAAATGAGAAAGACTTTTTGATTAAGATCAAGTCTTTACAAGATGACATTGAGGTCATGAAGCATACGGAAACAACTCTAACAATTCAAATAACTGATCTTTTGGAAAAACTAACTTCTCTGAGGACGAGCTATGCTCAGGCTCGAGAAATAATTGATTTGTTAAAACTCAATCCGGCAACTCTTGGCAATGCCGTTGCTCGTGATACTTTGCTAGACTTAAAACTGGACTTGGCTTGACAAGGGAAATTGATGATAGTGCGGGAGAGCATCCGCTTAACCATAACTATTATAGAGTTCCCGAATTAACCAAGATTAACTCAAAGAGTCACTTAAAATTCATTAATCCTGAGTTGGTTCCAAGTGCTTACGAAATCCAAAGGATGGAAGATCAGCTCTCTACCCACACGAGTGGATCTGATCTCCCACCAACCGATGTCGCACTTCACTTTGATGAAGTCAATTCTGATGTTTTAAAAGGTGTTGATACTAGTCTTTCTGAGACTCTGACTAGAGAGTCAGCTGAACATGAATTCCTTGATTTGTTGAAAACATTTGCCGTGGATGGTCAATCGTTTTTGTTTGACGACAACTACGAGATTTTCAAAACCATTGTTGCTCCAAAACGAGCTTAGACCACACGAAGGCGAAAGCCTAAGCAGAACTCCAACAAGGGATTCACTAATCAGTATGATGTGAATGAGGATGAGTTCAATCGTACGTTTGCTGAAATGGCACTCAAACATGGTAAGACTGTCATGCACACACAAGCGGGTCTTGTGATCACCGATAGTAAGGTGAAGTCTATTTCAAGTGCCTCAACTGGAACTCACTCTACATCAACACCACATGCTGGGCAATCTCCTCATTCAAGCAAATCAAAGGCTCTTGTTGAAAGTTCTGCTCCCACTGGAGTTGTTGACTCTAAAGTTGAACTGGTAAAGATTGTCAAACCAAAAATGAAGAGTGGTCCAAAAGTAACTGAAGCAACCTCTTCAACAACTGATGAGTCTGCATTGATCGTTGTAGAGCCGTCTGATCCAATGACAGAATGTGTTGAAGCTGTTGTTGTTGAAAAGAAGAAAAGAACAAGAAGAAGGAAAAAGAAGGTTATTACTGATGATGAGAAGACTCTTGTTGCTTCATCTGTTGAACCCTCATCTGTGGTTCCTGTTAATGAAAATGTTGCTTTTGTTGTTCCAAATGCACCAACTGTGCAAAATGGTTGTGCTGTCTGTGGCAATCCTCATCACGATGCAAGGGGGTGTATCTACAACCAAGGGTACAACACCTATGGCAACGCACCAATGCTACCTGTGCACTATTATGAGCAACAAGCAACTGCTGGTCAGAATACACACCTCCACTCGAGAAACTACGGTAATTGCAGTGAAGACTTCATGGAATTGCGGGATGATTCTATGTTCCAACAGTCTTGTCCCTAACCAACCGTACATTCCGAGTCAAGCCCCATATATACCACAAGGCTTAGGGGGGAAGCTTGTATTCAAGTCAGCCTCACATCAGACAACCACCAAGGATGAAAGCACCGAGTCTGACTCCAATCAGGTCATGGAACCCAAGGCTAAGACCCGGCTTTATACCAAGGCCATTTCTGTCTCAAAGGCCAATGACAGCTCCAAGGCCTGCAACTACCTTCATTCCACCTTCAGTTATTCCATCAGCTCCATCGTCTTCATCAGCACCATCTTCATCAACTGTGAAGAAACCGGTTATCAAGAAGACCCAAGGTCAAAACGACCGGGGTCCCTCCTTAAACTAACCAGTTTCTTTACTTGTGCAGGGATGTACCCGGAAAGCTGTAAATACATCGTACATGGAAAACGGGTGCTCCAGGCACATGACAGGGAACAAGGACTTGCTGTATGATGTCAAAACAATATCTAACGGTAGTTCTGTTGCCTTTGGGGGAGATGTGTATGGCGGAAGAATAATAGGAAACGGTCTCTTAACAAACGGATAAATTTCATTTGACAAGGTTAACGTGGTATCGAATCTGAAGTTCAACCTACTCAGTGTGTCGCAAATCTGCGATAACCAAATGCCAATGTTGCTCAATGATCGCGAGTGTCTAATTCTGAAGCCTGGTCTCAAGATACCTAAAGATCAGATCTTGTTTCGAGCACATCGAAGAGGAAACTTGTATGCTTTGGATATGGCGGAAGCAAAGCCAACAAATTCAATCGCTTGTTTTCTAGTAAAGGCATCGGAAGAATACTCAACCTTATGGAACCGGCGAATGGGTCATGTCAACTTTAGGAACATGAATCGACTCGTAAGAGGAAAACACGTTATTGGGCTACCGGAGAAAGAATTTGTCCATGTCCATAACTGTGTTGCGTGTTCCAAAGGAAAACAATACAAGACGTCTCACAAGCCGAAGCCACCTGGTAGAACAACGACAATTCTTCAGCAACTCCATCTTGATCTTTTCGGGCTAGTGAACATCACGAGCTTAGGGGGGAAAGTCTTATTGCCTCGTTGTTACTGACGACTACTCCAGATACTCATGGGTGTTCTTCCTGAGAGAAAAATCTGAGACAGCTGAGATGCTGAAGAATTTCGTTACTCGCATTGAAAACGCTAGCAGAGAGCGGGTCAGGATAATCAGATCAGATAACGGGACGGAGTTCAAGACTCAAACATTTGATGCTTTTTGCAAATTGAAGAGCATCACACGACAGTTCAGTTCACCGTACACGCCACGGCAAAATGGTGTAGCGGAACGGAAGAATAGAACCATCATTGAGTCTGCCAGAACCATGCTTGTGAATTCTAACCTTAAACTCTCTTTTTGGGCAGAAGCAGTGAATACTGCGTGCTACGTTCTGAACAGAACGCTCTTGGTCAAGCATGCTAACAAGACGCCATTCGAACTGTTTTCTAAACAAAAACCTGTTTTAACAAGACTTAAACCGTTCGGATGTCCTTGCACTGTGCTTATACAGTCTGATCAGTTAGCCAAGTTTGCCCCTCGGGCAGATGAAGGTTATTTTTTTGGATATTCTACGTCCTCAGCGGCGTATCGAGTATACAACAAAAGAACTCAAGTGATCATGGAGTCGTGCAATGTTAATTTTAACGAGCACACTCGGATCACTCGAGAACCTGATTCAGATAGCATGTATGACCATGACACTCTTTCTTCTACTTTTAATATTGTTGATTCTGGTGTTTCAGGAAATACTATCTCAGATGATGATGCACGTGAGGGAGATTTTCCGACCTTTAACATATTTGCTCCGGTTTCTTCATCGATATTGGGAACTATTTACTCAGCAGACCCTCCTGATCTAACATGGAGAAATCAGACGAGCGAGTCAGTGAATCGATCCGGAGAATCATCTTCATCAGCAACTCCTTATGAAACAGTAATTCCAGTGCCAGATCCAGTTATTAAAGAAACAGAACCAGCACCTGCAACAGTTCAGGGGGAAACCAACACGGAAACTGCCCCTGAAGATCATGATTCTGAATCAGAAGTTGAAACTAAAATTGACACCGGTGAGGTCCCGGGAAATGATCTGCAAATTGGGAACCTTGAATCTACCATCGAAGACACCATTATTGAAGAATCAGGGGTTCATAAAATTCATCCAACAAGCCAGATTATAGGCCCCGTAGACAAAAGGATCACCCGAAGTCAAATAGAACATGTTAACTCGTGCCTATTTTCATGCTTCATATCTCAAGAAGAACCAACTTCAGTTGCTGTTGCTCTCAAAGATGACAATTGGATTGAAGCCATGCAAGCAGAGTTACTTCAGTTCAAATTGCTCAATGTTTGGCATCTTGTTGAAGCTCCAAAGGGTGTTGAGCCCATACCGGTCAAGTGGATTTTCAAGAACAAACGAGACGACCATGGAATAATCATCAGAAACAAAGCTCGATTAGTAGTGAAAGGGTACATGCAAGAAGACGGCATTGATTATGACGAAGTTTATGCACCTGTCGCTCGTCTAGAAGCCATTCGGATTTTCTTAGCTTATGTTGCGTCTATGGACATCACGGTTTACCAAATTGATGTTAAGACTGCATTTCTTTATGGCGAGCTGGATGAGGACGTGTACGTACAACAACCTCCCGGGTTTGTGAACAAGTCATTTCCAAACAAATGTTACAAACTTGACAGGGCCCTTTATGGTATGCACCAAGCCCCGAGGAAGTGGTACGAGACATTGTCTACATATCTGCTGGAAAATGGATATAAAAGGGGTGTTATTGATCAGACTCTCTTCATTCGACACGTCGGGAAGGATATGCTTTTGGTTCAAGTATACGTTGATGATATGATTTTCGGATCAACGAACGAGAATTTGTGTCATGCATTCGAGGACTTGATGAGGAAAAGGTTTGAGATGAGTGCCATGGGTAAATTAACATTTTTTCTAGGAATTCAAGTGAAACAGTCACCAGACGGTATACTGATCAGCCAAGGGAAATATGTTAAAGAAATTCTGAAGAAGTTCGGTTTTCACGACTCTAAGGGCTTTTCTACACCAGCGGAAACTCGTCACAGACTGAATACTGATCCTCAAGGGGTCTCGGTGGATGAGCACTTATACCGTTCGATGATCGGGTCGTTGATGTATTTGACGGCAAGTCGTCCCGATATCATGTTTGGAGTCTGCCTCTGTTCAAGATTACAGAGCAAACCAAAGGAATCACATTTGACTGCGTTTAAGAGAATCTTTTGATACTTGAAGTCGAATCCCAACCGAGGGCTATGGGTATCTAAAAGATTCGGCCTTCGATCTAAGAGCCTACTCGGATAGTGACTATATTGGTTGTCAACTCGATCGGAAGTCTACAACGGGTGGAGCTCAGTTTTTGGGAAACCGACTCGTGTCGTGGTAATGCAAGAAGCAGACTATGGTGTCCACTTTAACTGCTGAGGCGGAGTACATCGCTGCTGCATCATGTTGCTCTCAAGTTCTCTGGATCCAAAATCAATTGCTGGACTACGGTTTGAATTTCATGAGTACCCCTATTCATATTGATAATTCTGCTACTGTGTGTATTGTTAAAAATCCGATTCAGCATTCTAAGACTAAGCATATAGAGATTAGACACCATTTCATTAGGGACTGTGCTGAGAAGAAACTAGTCACCTTAGTTCAGATTGATTCAGAAAATCAGTTAGCTGACCTATTCACTAAGTCATTTGATATGTCTAGGTTCAACTTTCTGGTTACCTCTATAGGTATGATCAACTTTGACTTGGACTAGAACTTCTTGCTCTCTGATACGTTAGTGTCTTGCTCTCTAGGTTGCTTTCTTTTGTGAATTATCTGTGTATATATCCTAAGTCTTGCACTCCTCTCTCAAAAATAACCAAAAAGATTTTACACTTCTTGCTTATTTTGTTGTTTATCTTATCCATAATGTCTTGCTTATCTTATCTTATGATTATTGCTTTAGATTGCTAATTTGACTCACTTGAGTCTGTTCCTGTGTTGTTTGACCTGTTTTGGTTGAGAAAAATATTTCAGTATGTTTGCGTCTCGAGTCAAAATGTGTTATGACCAAAGGAATTTCTTTTCATTCAACTAACTTGTTTTTGAGTCTGTCTGCCGTGCCTGCACCTATGGAAGATAAAACCAAAAATAGTGTCTATTCAGTAATTGTTCAGTAAGTGTTTAATACACATGTGCAAAGAAAATAGCAGAAAAATACCAAAAACAATTGAAAATGTTAAAACCTTTTGGTCTGTGGTCGGACAATATATGAGGAACATGATATAATTCTGGTCTTGTAGATCTAACCATAGGATATGATCCAATCGACCGGTAATTCTATCATTTGATGTGTGGGTAGGCTCGACATACTTAGAAGTAGACTATTTCTGTGATTACAAATTAATTTGCTTGAAAATGTGAACCTTTAAGTCTACCAGTGCAAAATTCTTTAAATTTGCCTAAGTCTGAGCTAAGTACGATATGCCAAAACACACGAATATTTCTTTAGCATTAAGTCCCTGATTTCACTCATCAGCACACCATCTGTTTTGCTAACGCAAAGACCTTGGTGTCGCTTCATCCATCAATAAATCCGTGGCACATCTGCTTAGCGAAAGCGATGACCTTGTGACCACGTGATCCCATCATCACATTCATCATTTATCCGTGACACATCTGCTTTGCGAAAGCAATGACCTTGTGTTCACGCGATCCATCGTAACATCCATTCATGAAATCAGCTACTTAACACTAAAGAGATAGGGGGAAATAATATAAGTTGTCATATGTTGAAGAAATTCCATATGTACCAATTTTAAAATTCTTATGTGTGAGGGCTGTATCCGAAGTGCAAAAATGGTCCATGGTAGAATTCTGGTGACTTAAGTTGTAAATAAGGATAATCACATCTTTCTCTAATCAGACAAAACATGATAAATATATCACAGAAATTTGTTGAAAATTACCTTGTCTGAGCTTAAGTGGATAAACAATACCGACAATCTGACTTAGGGTACCGGATCCGAAAGGTGATTTGAATTGTAAGTGTTATCGATCACGTAATTGACCGGTATGATTCTAAACATGTCTGACCACGACCATAAAAAAACATGTGAATTCTCAAAGCCAATGTGCTTGAATTTCCAATTTTGGTGAAAAATTGACCAACTTGTACTAAAATTAATCTTGGTATTGGTTTGAAATTAACCAACTTGAAAGAAAATGAATTCTCGAGTTCGGGTGGAAAATTTACCCAATTCGGATAAAAATGGAAATTTTGAGTTCGGGTGGAATTTTGACAAATAAAAGTCAAATTTAGGTACTTAGTGAGTCATCATCAAATTTATTGAAATTAACAGGTACTTGTTTTATAAATTCAAAATTTTTCTTCCTGGTAGGTTACTGATGGCAGGCATGAATTTCTGTTTTTTTTTAAGTTTTGTAGTTAAATAGCAAATTTTTTAAATTTTGGTAAATTTTTGGAGTTAGAAATTTTTTCACTTTTTATTACAATTCTGCTCTTAGCGGACTTGTTTTTGCCTTAGCGAACTTCTGTCTGAGGCAAGTCCGCTAAGTATGCTCAACAAGTTTGCCCTTAGCGAACTTGTTTGAATGACTTGTAAATGTTTTGTGTTTTTCAAGAAGTCCGCTACGAACAAATTGTTCTTAGCGAACTTGTTTGTTTTTGAGCCTTTTATATGGTGAGAAGTCCGCTAAGTTGAACTTGTCCTTAGCGAACTTCTCCTGTGTTTTGATTTTTTTTGTTTAAGTGTTTGAGAAGTCCGCTAAGAAGAATATTGCCTTAGCGAACTTCTCCACTTACATTTTAAAGTCTACTGAGGCTAAACTGTTCTTAGCGAACTTGTTTATGCCTTAGTGGACTTCTTTATACTTAGAAAATTTTTTGGTATTTCAATTTCAAATTTGGCCTTAGCGTACTTGATTAAGCCTTAGCGAACTTCCTAGCTTAGCTAACTTCTTTTAGACTTTGCGTACTTGTTTTAGCCTTAGCGAACTTCCTAGCTTAGCGAACTTCTTTTAGGCTTAGCGTACTTGTTTTAGCCTTAGCGAATTTCCTAGCTTAGCGAACTTCACTTAGGCTTAGCGTACTTCTCTGAGGCCTTAGTGAACTTGTTTTTTAAATACCCTCCCTTTAGCGTACTTGTTTCAGTCTGCTATACTTAGCGGACTTGGATACATCGCTTAGCGAACTTGTTTTATAACATAGATATTTATAAGTTCGCTAAACCCTACACTATAAAAGGGAGACTTAGTCATTTGTTTTGTTTCTCACATTCAAACACAAACAAACAACCGCTCTCTATCTCGAATCGACAACTCACTCCCACCACTGTTCGATCAAAATCCTCGCATCCTCTCACGAATCTGTGAAATCTCATGCGATTAGGGTTGATTCGCTCACTCTCATTGCAATCACAGGTTCGATTTCACTTTTATTTAGGTTGATTTTGGTTTCGGTGATGATGATGAGCCGTGGGTCCGATTCTCAATTTTTTAGGGTTCTAATGCTTTA
The DNA here is from genome assembly GCA_039602395.1 of Deinandra increscens subsp. villosa. NCBI lineage: Eukaryota > Viridiplantae > Streptophyta > Magnoliopsida > Asterales > Asteraceae > Deinandra > Deinandra increscens. The sequence continues at coordinate 61,759 of JBCNJP010005454.1, forward strand.
AATTGATGTAAATTACAGATTTGTTACAACTTTACTTGATCCTAATTCACTTGTGCTCAAGTTAAAGGTATGTGATTCGAATCTCTCATTTATCATTTTGAATCCGAGAAAGTTGTGTACAGGGGTTCGGTTGAAAGTGTTTAAACTTAAAAATTCTTTGAGTTTTATATAACAGTTGGTTGTTTTTTGTTCTGGTTAATTAGTTTGAACCATGAAAATTGGTTGTATTGATAACCTATGAACTATAAATGCTATGCCCTCTGTTATTTGAGTACTTAGGAATTTTCTTTGCTTAATTTGTCATTTTTGGAACTTTGGTTAGTTAATTATAACTCACTGTGGCTGCTGCTATCTCATTTTAGTTTACCCAAATCAGATTGTGCATATATGCCTAGGAGTCTACAATTGACAACTTAGAAGTTTCAATTTGTTTTCTCTCATTGGTTGGATTGACTTAATGAATTCCACAAAGTGTTGAAATTATCTAGTCTCTAATCAGAATCTGTTATTCTTTATAGTCCATGACTAAATTTGATGAAACTTGGACTTGAGAATCTGCTGATAACTTTTGATTAACATAGTCACTCATCAGTTGATAGATTAAGTTGAAAGTTTCTCAGTTGTGTCTTTAAATTCAATTTGCCTATATTTCTCAGTGTTTGTCTAAAACTTTGAAGTCTAACATAGCTTGCCTGATCACAAAACAGAACTTCTTACTATTGAGAGATTGATCAAGAGCTTTGCATCTTTTTCTATTGATCTTAGCAAACCATAGATCATCAAAAAGGTATGTTGTTCTATCAAATGGCGATGTGTGTTCAGACTCAAACTTGGCTACACAGGGGCAATCTTTACTTTACTTTAGACTATCTGAAGCTTACTTGATTTCTAATATAAATTGCTTGATTCCAGCAGATTATCCACTGAGTCAATTGAGACATCACTGCATCTTAGATTAGATCTTAGTCACCTTTAGATCTTCACAAAGGTATGTGTTTCTCAATATAAGCATTCATGTTATTAATCAGGTAGTGCATCACTTTGTTTATATTTTATGTGCGTATATGTCTTTCTCTATGTAAATTGTCATCCAATTGAGCCTAACACTGGTGGTTTAGACTGATTTTGATCCACATGGGTCTGTAACTAGCCAATAACTCAGGTGGAAGGATCTTGGACCCAGTTAGTACTGAGATAGATAAACTTGAATGTATTGACCTATCTAAGTTGATTTGACCATCTTTGTGACTAATTGAGAGCATTTATACATAGGATGTGATATATAATACCTCTAAGGTTCATATGAACTGTCTTAGGCATTTAAGCTCTGTTTGAACACTCATTTGGTCATTTTGACTTTAATAAGTCAAATTTTGCATAAAATTGTTTTTATGAGACTTATGTGACTGTCTTAGCTTAAATGTGAATTTGGTGATTTGGGTATGTGTTATTTGATCCATACATGCTCATATTTGTGTGTTAGAATTAAATGTGACATATAATGGCTCCATCTAATCTGTTAAGCTTAAATAATCACATCTTGTCCTTTAAATGATCAAATTGGAACAATTGACCCATTAGGATCTCTTACTTGCTTATAATTGTTACACTTATTACCTGCATCTAATTGGTCTTTGAATTTTAGTTTTGTTATTCCAACTCTCCTGTCTTACATTTAAAGCATTGTTTTAACTAAATTGTTTCTTGTCATAATCATATGATATCAAATCAAAGAGTTCACAAGCTCGGGTGGAACCAAGTCCCAATGTGACTTCAGAGTTCACAAGCTCGAGTGGAACCAAGTCCCAATGGGATGAAAATCCTTGGATGGAAGAATGATAAGGCCTTTGATGCATTTCTAGTGAAGAGGCGAAACAGATATGTTTAAATCTTTGCAGACTTCAGAGCTCTCCGCAGCCTATTCTCATGGGAGCTCAAAAAGCTAAAATGCCTTGATCTGGTGAACCACACCAATCATGAAAAAAGGTGTGAAAGTTGTTTCACTAATCAATGCTGCTTATGAGCACAAGAAGAACAAGCAAACTCCTGAAGAGGAGAAGAAAGCTCAGTTACTTGCAGAGAAAAGGCGTCTCCGCGCCCCTCATCGTGGAATGTTCAATGTGACACCTCGTCCAAAACAGGTCAAACCTCTCTTCGTTGACTTTTTAATTTCAGTGTTCATACGTTTTAACTATGTGATTAACTAAATTAGTTTGCTTATTAACTGATAACTCATTTAATTCTGCGTTTGTATACCCGTAAAAAATGAAAGTTTTCATATTTTATAAAATGGAATTCTAATAACAAGAAATTAAATATAAAAATTTGACTTTTTATATTTTATCAAAACTGATATAACCTGTTTCACCATAAGACGTTCAATGAATTTAGAATGTGATAAAAACATTCCGTTGTCAAGACTTAGCCAAGCGAGAAAACTATTAAACCTATTGGGCCCAGTTAAGCCCTTATAAGCCCAAAATAACTCGAACGAACCCGAAACTTTACCCGGTAACTCAACTCGACCAACCGAGTAACCATCCCAACCCGAAGGCCCGACCCAAAGGCCCGACCCAAAGGCCCAAATGACCTTGGGCCGAACCCGGTACCTTTGAACCCCTCGGCCCAAACCAAGAAAACCCAGCCCGATTTCCGAATCTAGTTGGGCTCCGGCCTGACTCTTTTCCAAACTCATTTGGGCTTCGGCCCGTCCCCTTTCCGATCCTAATTGGGCTACGGCCCACTTCCAAAATCCAAAACCTTTATGTTATTTTTAACCCACAAGTTTTATAAAAGTTTTAGCCCACTACAATTTTTATAAGATCTTGGCCCATCAACTTTTATAAAAACAAAGACACCACCTTTGTAGTTCAAATACGATTGAATTATATATATAAAAGTCATGATTTTTTTAAAGGTCCCTAACCATTTTTTATTTTATAAAAGTGTTAATATTTTATAAAACCATAGAACAATTTATAAAATGAATCTCCTACACATGAAGAGTTGGATGATTGTGGTGTTGACAACACACCTAGTCTAAGACTAATACAAGTTCCCATGTAATTAACCCATTGGTTAATAACTAACCTTTTAGTTATAAGAGGAGACCACCCCCACTCAAACCACCACACAACTTAAAGAAACACTTGCACTCTCCCTCCTCTTCCCATGTTCTAGGTCGAACACCCCCAGCCGGCCGCCACTGCCGCCGGCGAACCGCTGCCCCCCGCCACCCACTGCCACCGCCGGACGGCGCCAAGCCGCCGCCGGACCTCCCCTTTCTCCACCAATTTCCTTCTCCACTCCTTGCGAGTGTTTCTAACCTCATTTCTCCTATGTCTTCCTTCATGTTTAACACCCAAATAATACCCAAGTCTTAACAATAATCAACCAAAACTTTGAATGCTTGCATTTTGTTAAAACAACTAACAAAACTCTCTTCTTTCTCTCTTTTCTTCCAAGATCAAACACTCTCTTGGTGCATTTGAATGCTTAAAGATAACCAAAAAGTTTGGTGAAACACATTTGTGAAGTCAAATGAAAGTAACAAGTATGCACCATGATTCTTGTATTTATGAAATCTTTGATTTCAAAAGTTAGTTGGTTTAACAAAACTCAAGTCCTCTTCTTGTTAATAAAAATCATAAAAAGATGACTAACTAAAATGATATATGATTATATGATTGCATGTTTAATTTGTCCTAACACCAATGTGTTAGTTGATTCTTATTTATTTAGATTGTCCTAACATAAAATGTTAGTTGATTCTTATTTATTTAGATTGTCCTAACATAAAAATGTTAGTTAATTGCTAATTTATTTAAAATGTCATAACACAAAAGTGTTAGTAGATTGTCACCTAATATTGGTCCTAACACCTTATGTGTTAGTTGATATATATAAGATTATGTTATAATGCTAGATATGGATATAAACATGATTAGTAGAATTATGAGCATAACAAAAATGTTAATAGATGAGAAAATAAATGATCATGTCACATGATTATTTAGTGGCTTTGGGTTGATTAAAATAAATAAAAGATGACAAGATCTTGTCATGGATTTTTATAAAACTTCATCCAAAAATGGTAAAAAGATCATTTATGTCAAATATTAAAAAACACTTGGACTTATTATAAATTTTAAAGATTCCTTAAAAATACTATAAAAGGAAAGAAAATCTAACATTTGTCTTTTAGGAGTAAATGTGGATTGTTTTTATAAAAATAAATGATTTTTATAAAAATAAAGACAAGTCTTACATGTTGGAAGACTTAATGAATTTTTACAATCATTTTGATGAACTCAAACAATCTAGACATAATGACGTTGCGTAGTAATAAAACTGGGACCAACACGGCGATATACGCGATAACGTCGGAACGAGTAGACTTAGTTAAATACATGACTCATTCTCTAAAACGATTAAAGGAAAAATCTATAAGTCCAAGTGATGTTTAAAATTATATATTTCCCATGACGTTTTAAAAAGAAATGAATATTTCATGCAAATGAAATATTAAAAGATTTCGATTTATTAAATGATTAAACGTTGTGACTTGAAATATATCTTTCAAACGATTCATGTATTAAAATAAAAGGAACTTTAAATAATTATTCATTTGACTAATAATTATTTACAAGAGTTTAAACTTGATTTAATTAAAGTTCACCAAAGGAATGTTAATCATAATTATTTAAAAATAATTATAACTTGCAAGATTAACAAATCAAATACATAATTATTTAATTAATAAAATAATTATACAAACTTGTGAAAATAATAATAAACATAATTATTTAACTCGATGTTCAATACTTGATTTAAATTATTAAATGATAATTCCTTATTTATATTTACTCAATTGATTGTAGACCTTATGCATGTGCCTATTTATTTATTTAGGACATTACGTGCTACCGTTCCTACACTGTTTATTTACCGCCTACCTGCTTATCCAGTGAGCTTTATGGCCCCTTTTCTTTTAATTGTTTTTATACTTTGGGGGAGAAATCATGAAATCTGATAAATGCTTTTTACTTAATATTATGGTTTATCTGTTAGCCGTATGTCTCCTTGTTCTCTTACTTATTGCCCAATTATGGTACATTATCGTTATAAACGTTTGTACAGCTGTATCCCACCATTAATTGATTTCAATAGTTATGTATGAAACGATAGCTAGTGAATAGATCTATTTGGGTTAACAACCCTGCCCTAACTGGTAGCTCCAGTTCTGATTCCGGATTGTCTTGGGGTACACGTCAGTTATTCTACTATGTTCAGTATCTCTCGGGCGAGATACTATGGGTGGGTAAACTGTTAGTATTTGAAATCAAGGTTCAGGTGAGTTCATACAACCAAAGCAGTAAACCAATGTAATATTCAAGTATACTGAAACTGTTTTACCAACTTTAAACGTAGAGTCATAAACCTGTGAACCTCACCAACTTTATGTTGACCTTTTTTTAAACTCATGTTTTCTTAGGTAATTGATGAAATCTCTGGAAGACATGCAAATGGGGCTTCATCATGCTATCAGACCTGCTTTTGGAGTCATAGTCCCAATTATCCCAATAATCTGTTTTATGTTTACATTTCTAATTTAAGACTTAGGATTTTCAAATGTAAGACATTATCATTTCCACTATCTCTTTCCGCTGCAATGAAATGATGTGTTGTTTTTATGAAATTTGAAATTATTAGAAGTTGTTCTATGTATCCGCGACTATGATTCCATTCTCGCTCACACCCGAATCCATTGACCGGGGTGTGACATTCAAGGACATTAGGAAGGAAGTGAAAGTGAAGACTATACCAAGTAATCAGAAAAATGCTCTAATAATAAGCTGGTACTACAATGGAAAGACTCGTGAATTGGTGATTGAAAGAGTCGGTGCTGAGTCTATCAGAATCTTTGCAGCTATAGAACTCATACTACTCTTAAGATCCTATTTGAAGCTTATCTACTATGAGAAGATGCGGACAATTCTTATTCAACTAAGACCATATGAATGCTATGACGCCAATTAGTTTTGATGTTTTTAAATTGGTGGTGTACTAGACTTGCAGGTATGAGTAAACTTACAATTGATAAGGAAGTCATCAGAACAGCAACCTGCATGTTATAGAAGATCATGGATCAAGTGTCATCCTTGATAAAGCAAAGAGGGTGGTAGAGCTGAACAACTACAATGCCTGAAGAAGCTTGTCTGGCAAGATCTCTAGAGGCTGTACGATCTTGGAATTATTGTACTTTCTGATAAAGATAAAGAATCCGCAAGAGAAATCTGGAGATTTTTGCTCAAGCTACTCGGTCAATTGGCTTAAAGCTCAAAGTATTTGCATTGCTAACAAGGGTGGAATTTGTTGGAACCCATTTTTGTTGTTGGCAACACAAACCGTTCACCGTTGAGTATTACTGGTGAAGACCTCTTGATGACTTAACTAGAATTGATACTTTGCTTTTGTAATAGATTTTGGTTTTGTACTTAGTAAAATTCTGTTTCTGTTTTAGCGGACTTGTATTTCTTCTTAGCGAACTTCTGATCTTGTACTTAGCGGACTTGTTTTGAATTTAGCGTACATGTTAATTTACATGTCTTAGCGAACTGAATATGTTCTTAGCAGACTTATTTACTTAGCAAATTTGTTCATGATCTTAGCGAACTTGTTTTTTTTTAGCGAACTTGTTAGCAAACTTAATATTGCTTAGCGAACTTGTTAGCAGACTTGTTTGTGTTTAGCGAACTTGTTAGAGAACTTGTTATTGCTTAGCGAACTTGTTAGCAAACTTGTTTTTGTTTAGCAAACTTGTTAGCGAACTTATTATTGTTTAGCGGACTTGTTTAATGCTTAGCGAACTTGTCGGTCTGATGGAATATGCATTGCTGAAATCTATGTAATGATTGTTGTGTCAAACATTACTTTTGTCTTATGCTCTCCAGTAGTATAAATACAGTTAAGAAAACCCTATTTGGAAGACATCACTCCTGGATTATTCTACACAGAGAGCATTTTGTGTTTGTGTTCTTGGTGTAGTGTGTGTTCTTGGTGTAGTGTGTGTTCTTGGTGTAGTGTGTGTTCTTGAGCTTTAGAAATCATCAATGGGTGAGCATTGATGCAGATTCAACCGGAATCGTGTTGGTGCAAAATATGTGTGTCGTGTGTGTATCAGTTAGTCTCGTTAGTTTTGTTAGTTGTTTTTTGTTAGAATGGTTAAATCATGATATAGGGTAGTTTGTGTAATTCCATCATACTTGAGGGATTTATATATGAGATTTATTATCTCATATATATAAATCTATCAAGCTGCAAATGATGTGAGGGATCCGAACTTCTTCCAGGAGCCTCCGAACTTCATGTTCGGCACTCACAAGTCTCTTCCATATATATATCAAATTGAAGGTTCGGACAAGCAGACCTCGGAGATAACCGTTTTTCACTGAGTTCAATCTTAAGAGGAGGAGTTTTTGATCTCGATTTTTAGAGATTTCTGTGTAATAGATCGTGATTAGGTGCTGTATACGAGTTTAAATCATGTAATCATCGATCAATTTGAGCTATAAACCGAGTTATATTTACAATTTTGTGTTCTTGAGTTCGGGGTAAGTTTCGGTCCGAATTCGGTGTACAATTCACTAGATCCGACGCTCTTTGAGTTTTCAATTGGTATCAGAGCATTCCAGGCGTGATTCTACACCATTTGTTGATCGATTTCAGTAGTTAAATTGCTCAAATTCGATGAGTTTGACTTTTTCGGTCAAACTGTTCATATCTTTGACCTTAAAATTCGTTTAATCCACTTTGTTTTGGTGTTTCAAATTAGCACAGGAAGATTCAGCAGAATATTACGCATCTAATACAAGTTACAAAAGTAAATTTGGTTAAGATTTGGTTTGGTTCGCAAATTCACAGTACGTGAATGAGTTCTTCATGGTTCTTTAATGGTGAATCTGTGAATACTTGATCGTTTTGCGAAATTTCAGTTGCTACAAGTTCCTTTCCATCATACGAATCTATTGCAACAATCGGTTTTCAATTTGGTTGAGTTTTGAGAAGACCATGATTTCACCATCTTTGTCATTCGCCGGAGTTCTTTCGTTCGAGGCTTTAAGCTCATCAAAACCTAGCAACAATGGCGCTAGTTTGAATCCTCTCGTCGTCACGAATCCGTAGCAACTTTCGGATCGAATTTTGGTTAAGAATCAAGAGAGATATGATTGTTTAAAGTATGTGGATAATTAAAATTTTGTCGCCGGAAAAGCTCGCCGGATTTGGCATCCTTGGCCGGAAAATTCAAGAAAAACTAGGGGGGCTGGACTTCACGACTATTTTGTTTTTACTTGAAAGTTTTTAGTTTTAGCCCTTCATCTTTTAAAAAGTTTCAAATAGTTATTTTTTTTGTTTTTAAAAAGAAAAAAAAACAAAGTCTTAACAAATAAGATTTTTACTAAACAAAAATAATACAAATTTTTCTAAAACAAAACAAAACATTTTTCTTTTTTGTCACACCCCCAAATAACCGCTAACGGAGTTTATACCGTTAAGGGGTGCACGCAGACCAGGACCACAACCATTAGTTACAAATACTAAATGAACCAGAGTAAAGTTCAAGCATTAATAATAAAAACAGTTTCTAAAATATACGCAGCGGAAAAATAATTGTCTTAGCACTAACCACGTGCTTTACATAAACAAGTCATTGTATCTAAATTCCCAAGTTAAGTTTAATAAAATTTAAGTCTTCACGTGCCATGCCAACCTTCAGCGGATACTCTTCAACGATCTGCAAAAGTGAAAACCACACAAGTGTCAACCTAACGGTTGGTGAGTTCACGGTGGGCATGACATGCATTGGCCCAGTCTCAATAATCGTATGTATCAACATATATAAGTAGTATGGTTTTGCAAAACATTGCCAAGAGTTTGTTTACTGAATATGCACTAGTTATGTAAAAGTTAAAGCAGTCAACCGATATCGCGGGTAGCTAATCCGGTTTCCATGCACTAAGGAAGTCGTACTAGGGCTGAAAGCTGACGTAACAGAGTGCGGCATTTACCGTTGGTTTGTGCCTCCAGTTGTGTCCCATTTGGGATGCCCACAACTAAGAACAGGCTGATATTGCACTCCGTTCGGCCCCCGGCCGGTTGGCTACACATTTGTGTACCGCGGAGCAGGGTTTGTCAAACCCTCAGTAGATCTACCCAACATCCCCTCGCTTTCCAGATCATCAGTACTAAGTTGAGGTCTTTAAGTTTTTAAGCATCCTTAGAAATCATGTGATATCATTTGGTTTAGACTTTAACCTACACTAGTCATATTAAAAATGTTTATTCCGGATTTCATCTGAAATCCCAAAAAGAGTTTAAGTGTCGAAATGGTTGGTTCCGGATTTCATTTGAAACCCCAAGGATGGACAGTTGCAAGTGTTCCCCATAAAACACTCCAACTTCCATAACAGGTACCCCATTAGGCAATACCTCAAATTGTCAGCGTTGTTTTCCGTTTAGTATGTTCGTTGTGACCCAAACGGGCTCACAAGTAAAGGGTTTGTGAAACTCACCTTAGGTTGCTCAGCTACACTTGTTAATCCAATTAATGTTTGCTAACGAAGACCTAATAATCACATTAAGGTCTTAGGTGTTAGGTTGTGTCTAAACTTTAACTTAACGTCACTATGGCCCATAACATAGCACGTTGCAACTAGGACTCGACATACCGACACACGATACTGATGGTTGATCGAAAACAAGGGTTCACATAATACAGAAATCAGACATGTATCATCATGGCATAATCACGTAAGTTATGGCATAACATTTAAGCAAATTTCACAAGTTTAGATTTAGGTCAGGTCATAACTTCGCTAGCAATTTCGCTAGGTAATTTCGCTAGGTGCGCGGGCAGCACTTTCGCTAGGCTGTACCCGATGACACAGTTTCGCTAGGCTAGTTTCGCTCGAAACTGTTGGCACAGTTTCGCTAGCCTAGTTTCGCCCGAAACTGGTTTGAACTTTCGTTCAGGGAATTTCGCTCGGTAGATTCGCTCGAGCTGGTCTGGTCAGTTTCGCTAGCGACACTATAGTTTCGCTAGACAGTATCGCTGAATGAACATGAAATTTCGCTGGACAGTTTCGCCCAGAGAACACATAGTTTCGCTAGTCGCGAAAAACATACGGATTTGCCTAAAAATCAACCTAACAGCTTCTGATCTTGCATGCAATTCATTATTTAGCATACATAGGCATTTACCAACATAAATCAGCAAGCTTTAACACCTTAAACATGCAATTTGTCATCAAATCACCCAAAATACATATAAAACCCTAAAATGGCTAAAATAGCATAAATCTCTATTATGGCTGGATTTCATACGCAAAGTTGCTAACTTTATGATAGATCTAGCATCCTAAGGCATTATTACAGAAGATCTAACAATATCATGGAGGTTTGATCATGCTTTATGAAGAAAACACATAGAAAACACAAAATGGTGGTTTTTGGGACTCACGGTTCGATCTTTAGACTTGATGGATGATGATTCAAGGCTGAGATCTCGATAGCTCGGTGTGAATCTCGACTGACCAGAATCTCCAGGAGAAAAGAGTGTGTGTGTGTTTTTGTGCTAATGAGGCAAATGGAGAAACTAGGGTTTATTAAGTTTATTTATATCAGGAGCTAGTTTCGCTGGCAGTTTCGCTGACCAGCGAAACTGGCTCTGACCACGAGCGAATCAGGCAGTAAAGCTAACTACCGGGCGACACTATAGTTTCGCTCGGTAGTTTCGCTGAAAACCTTAAAACATACAAGTTCGTCACATAATCAAGGATTTACAATTTGTCATGCTATTCATAATATTAATTCATGCATTTAACTCACATTGCACATAATGACAACAATAAATGAACACATAGCATGTATGGACGGGTTCGGTGATCAACCAACGGACGTGGACGTATTCGGTCTAGTTAAGCATTAGTTACTAAGTTAACACTTATAATCGTAACTAACGGACTTGTCTAACGGAAGTTAACCTTGAAATTCTCGGGTGTCACATTTTTATTTTTATTTTCACAAGTTTAAACAATACAATTTAAAAAAAAAATACATAAAGTTTTTGTGTTCATTGAATTGTTTCGTGAACGCAAAATATCTTTGTGTTTGTTGAATCAATTTTCAAACATAAGCCCGTTCTTGTTTTTGTTTTTACCGTGTTATTTTTTCTTGTTTAGTTTCTTTTCTTAAAACAAAACAAAAACTATAAACCTTTTATCTTTCAAAGTTTGTTTTCTTAAAAGAAAGATAAACAAAAACATTTTGTTTTACAAAATTTGTTTTTTTTTTAAAACAAGCAATATTGAAAGAAATATAAAATAAAAAATAATAGTTTTTGAGGACTTGGCCTTGGGATTTCAATTCGATGAGTTCATAAAATTCAAAGTTCAAGTTACAAGGTTCAGATTGTCATTTTTCTGGTGGAATCACAATGAGTAAAGTTCAATCAAGTTCGGTGGTTCCCAAGTTATTAAAATGTGAAGCTTATCAAGAATGGAAAAAGGATTTTGAGGTTTTTATCAATGTTAACTTTGAGGAATTTTGGAAGGCGATTGATAAAAAGTATTCATATCCGACTGATAGGCATGGTGTTCCTAAATTTCAAAGAGATCTTTCATTCGAGGAAAGGGAATGTTATGAAAGAGAATTAAAAGCTTATGATATTCTCACAATGGCATTGTCAAAAGAATTACTGTCTCAATTCAAAACGTGCAAGAATTCTAAAATGTTTTGGGATGCTCTTGCTCAGAAATATGCCGAATTGAATGAATCAGTTATGGAAAAAGTTCAAAAAGATGAATCTTCAAAATGTGAAGCTGTTGAGAATGAATTGAAGCTTCAACACGAGAATGTGGAGTTGATTGCAAAAGTTTCAAAGCAAACTGAAACAAATGATGATTTGCTGAAGGAAGTTGAGAAATGGAAGAAAGAAGCAAATGAAATGGCAACAGTTTTTGATGATTTGTTTGCAAAATCAAAGATCAAACTTGAAGGTCTAGAAAAGGAAGTTGTTGATCTTACTGCTAAAGAATTAAGTCATCAAGAGGACAACACGAAGCTGTTAGATGCTAAAGCTGAATTTCTCCGTGAAAACAAGCTTTTGAAGCAGAATGTTGAGATTTATAAACAAAAATGGGAAAAGGTTGTTCAAGAAACATATGATGCTCATGATCAGTTGAGGAGAGAAAAGTGTACTCTGAATAGAACAACAGAAGAACTTATTGCAACACAAAAAGAGTTGGCTGAAGCGCAAAAGAAAATTGCAGACATGAAGATTGAGGTTTGTGATTTCAAAAGACAGTTGCATAATCTCAATAATTCATCGTCTTTCACAAACTTTTTGTGCAAGAAGGAGAATTTTCAACAGATTTTCGGTGATGTTATTCTGAAAAATGTACCACCTCCTGTGGTTATTGAAAATTCTATCAGTACTTTGAAAGCAACAGAAGAAGATCACGATTATTCAAAGTTTGCTGATATAAAGTCCGAAAATAAGAAGAAGTTGAAATTTCAGAAGAATAAGGATGAAGAAAAGTTTGATCCAAGAAAAGCACCAAAGTTTGACTCAAGGTCTACATTTCTCGGTAAGGAAAAAGTGTTTGAAGGCAATCCAGGACATGTTAAAGTTCAAAAATTTTCAGAGATTGTGATTGATGAATCTTTGCTTTCCAATAAAAATGATTTAAATGCCATCAAGGATGAGTTTTCTCGACTTGCTTCACAAGGTCATGAGAAGCCTAACTCGGTACCAGATAAATCTAAAAAGAATGGCGGTCTGGGATATGAAAGAAAAGACGAGAATATGAATGTTGGAAATGATCTCCAAGATGTGCTTGAGATAGAAGAAATTGTAGAGGATATCAAGGTTCACAAAGAAAAGGAGATTCCACTTGAGAATCATATCTTATGTGAACCTGATGCTGATTTTCTGTCAACGAATTCTAAGTTAGAGAGTCTAGAGAGTGATTCTTCTCAACATTCTACAATGTCAACAGAATCCATGTCATCTCCTAAGTCGGTTGATAGGAGAGCTTGCTTTTACTGCAACAAGACGGGACATGTGATTCGTGATTGTGCTACTCGAAAAAGGTTTTCACGTGGTTCATATCGATCGTCATCATCTGATTCAATGATTCTTAATGAGGTACCTATTAGACAAAATCAGAAAAACCAACGAAAGCCAGCTCATCAGAAGCCGGTTGTTGGTAGAACCTCAAATTATGATGATTGGTCACCACAGTTTTCAAAACCAACACATTTTTCAAAAAGAAAACAATTTTTCAATAATGATTTTAAAATGCCTTATTCAAATGAGTTTTCATATTATGGGCATCGACAACATCACTCAAAACCTGAGAAAATGTTGGTCGAAGAGTTGTTGAATATGGTTTTCAACAAGTCAAAGTTTTTAAATGGTTCTGATTCGCATCGGGCGAAATCGTCTAAACCATTTCGTTCTTGGAAACAGAAAATGGCAACCTCGGCGGGAAACGATTTTGTTGAGGATACGGGACGACCCAAGCCGGTTTGGGTTCCCGTATTTAACTAAAAATTGTTTGAGGTTGTGTGCAGGTACTTCAAGAAGACCTATTAGTGATTGCAAAGTTGCTGATAGTGGAGTATTTTGCTTAAGTTAGCGCTTCACAGAGTTGATATTTCACAAACATTTTTGAGAAAAATGATTTTTCAAAATCTAAAAATCCGAGGTATCCGTGTTGGTCGATCAATTTTATTTTGTTTTACTTTCTTTCATATCTTTAGGGGGAGAAATTTTGGAAAATTCAAAAATAGAGTTTGTTGAATTTTAGGGGGAGAATATTTGAAAAACACAAAAATAGTGTGATGTTTGTTTCCTAAAAAAACAAAAAAAATAAATAAAAAAATGAAAAATATTAAAAAGAGAAATTGATCCAACCGTATGAGAAATGATGGTACATCAGCATACGTTATCTGCCATGAATAAAGTAGAAAGAAAGGCTGTAGGTACTTGCTTGACTTGACTGAATGTGCTAAGTAGTCTGATATATGCGAGTATGATATAAAGATAACGCTTGCTTGATAATTATGGTTACAAATCATGATGGGTACTGTGCATATCTGGCAAAATAAAATAAGAAAGTATCAAAAACAGAATAAAGAGATGTTCTGGTGTACGCTTGCTTTATTTTGAAAGATTTCAACTTGTTTGATTTTCTTTATTTTGTCAAACGATCGGACTTTCTCTACGTATCGAAAGATCGACCTGATTATTGTTCGTTTGACATTCTGCTTTATTTTCTTTGGTGTTTCGTATAACTCATCGGACTTTCTTTGCGTGTGCGGGAGCACCGACCTGATTGTTGTTGGGTTACACAACTTCTGCTTTATTTTCTATTTCTTATTTTCCTAAACAATCGGACTTTCTCTGCGTGCCTACCGGCCGACCTGATTGTTGTTTGTTTAGGGTTCTGCTTTCTTTTCGCAAGAAACACCATGAACTTGATATCTCTATGGCATTTAATTAAACCGTATAAGCAAGTTTACAATATCAGTATGAGAAATCTGCTGCGAGTAACTTGGCTTGAATAAAAGAAAATTACAAAAATATGAAATAAGCAGTTTGCCAGTATTCCTGATTGTGTGGGTATCATGTTATCTATGCTCGATAAATACACTTAATTTCATATCAGAAAGCTATAGACAATGACCTGCTTTAGCTGAAATAAACCAAATGGTTGTATTCTCAGTCAGCTTGGCTTGCATGCTTAGTATTTTGAAATTGCAGTGTGTACGATGCGTTATGTCTGATATGATCTCATGTTGTGATCTTTCTCACCAAAACAAAAATAGAGTTTAATTCTATATTGCATTTATGTTTCAGTTTATGAAAAATCAAAAGGATTTTCAGTGTGTTTTGATATAAACTTTGTAAAATCCAAAAAGATTTTCTTTCTTCTTTGTTTTTTGATCTGATCGACACGAGATACAACAAATTTCAAAACTAAATATCTTGGTTTCTCCAAAGGAGAAGTTTTGTTTCTAAGATTAAAGTTATGTTTGGAAAAGAAAAGCTGCACTTTTGTCTTCTGAAGGTTGCAGGTTAATATCATCAAAGTCTTTCAGATAAACATCTCAGAATGGATTGCAAGCATGGTTATGAAGTTGTCAAAGAGTTTATCATTTTCAGAAATGGTTCAGTTGACTTAGTCCTGTTCCAGCCATGTCTACCCGAACTAACATTAGATTCAAAGAGTTTGAAGATCTGATACAGCACACGTCAAGGGGGAGTTTGTTGGTGCAAAATATGTGTGTCGTGTGTGTATCAGTTAGTCTCGTTAGTTTTGTTAGTTGTTTTTTGTTAGAATGGTTAAATCATGATATAGGGTAGTTTGTGTAATTCCATCATACTTGAGGGATTTATATATGAGATTTATTATCTCATATATATAAATCTTGCAAGCTGCAAATGATGTGAGGGATCCGAACTTCTTCCAGGAGCCTCCGAACTTCAAGTTCGGCACTCACAAGTCTCTTCCATATATATATCAAATTGAAGGTTCGGACAAGCAGACCTCGGAGATAACCGTTTTTCACTGAGTTCAATCTTAAGAGGAGGAGTTTTTGATCTCGATTTTCAGAGATTTCTGTGTAATAGATCGTGATTAGGTGCTGTATACGAGTTTAAATCATGTAATCATCGATCAATTTGAGCTATAAACCGAGTTATATTTACAATTTTGTGTTCTTGAGTTCGGGGTAAGTTTCGGTCCGAATTCGGTGTACAATTCACTAGATCCGACGCTTTTTGAGTTTTCATTGGTGGCGCGGCTATTGCTTGGAAATCGGCTAAGCAAACTGTTATAGCGCGGTCCACAATGGAATCTGAGTTCATCGCCTTGGATAAATCTGGTGAAGAGGCGGAATGGCTACGTCAATTTGTGGAAGAAATTCCAAGGTGGCCTATGCCAATGACGGCTATTTGCATACATTGTGACAGTAAACCGGCAATTGGGCGCGCCCAATCCATGATGTACAATGGCAAATCAAGGCACATTAGAGGTAGACATAATACGGTACGACAACTAATCTCTACCGGAGTTATCTCAATTGACTATGTGAAGTCAAAATATAACACTTCGGATCCGTTTACAAAAGGCTTAAGCAAAGAGTTAGTTTTGAAGTCGTCAAGGGGAATGGGACTAAAGCCCATTGGGTTGAAAGCTGATGCGAAGGAAAACCTAACCTATGAAAATGGAGATCCCAGGCTCTAGGTTCAATAGGACAACCTAATCGCATTGGCTAAGGTCACTGTGGGGGAGTACCCTAAAATCTTAAAAGGGGGTTGTGTACTTCCTAGTCCATTCCTATCACCAAACAGTGAAATGTGTGAGGTTAAGCATACGATGGTCAATGACTTTGTGTAAGTCATAGATGATTTTGAGTAAATCATAATACCAATGCTTTTAATGATTGTGGTAATCACCTATGCAAGAGAGAAGTGTGGTCGCTTCGAATGGATTTGTTGGGCACAAATCCTAGAGCTCTAGCAGAACCAGGCAAGTGTTCCAGGACCATGATTGGACACGACAATGAGGGCTAACCAAGTTAGGGAAAGTGTTGTGTGGGTGTAATAACGGTTACACAAACGGTCGGTTGGTTCAAAGACATCGCGTCTACCAAACACCAGTAACCCAAGTATGCTTCACAAAGGAAGGTTCAAAGGGGACACCTACCTATCCTGCAATACTGGACTGCCGAAATTGCCTTTGATTCTTGAAGAATAGATCGATACCCATTTATGTGGGGGATTGTTGGAATTTTGGGAGAAAAACTAGTGAAAAATGGGTTTTTTCACTAAGTGTGAAAATGAGTTTTTCACCAACTTTGGACTAAAATAAAATACAGATAACATAGGTTGTTGCCTCTGTATTTAATGGGTTTGTGTAGTACGTTGTGAGGGCTTTCCAACGCATCAAACCACGTCCAAATCCGAGCTCGTATGAATGAGATATCGAAGCTCAAAGTTGAGGCCTCGCAACTTGTGAAGCTGCGAAAATTAGAGAGAAAAATGCTAAGTATAGCATGTTAACTCATCCCACATTGGTTGGGGATTGAAACCAAAAGTGGTTTATAAGGTGGGAACCTTACCAACTATTGTTTCCTTTAGTAGGACACATCCCTTGGACCCTGAGGGGTGCGAAGCACCCCTAACTCGCACTCGCACTCGCACACGCGCGCGCGCGTGGCGTGGGCGTATGAGGCGCAATGTGGCGCTTTGATGGCGCACGCTCACTTCGCACGCTCGCATCGCCGCGAGCCGCTTGAGAGCTGCCTTATTGTTTTTGGGTTCAACCGGAAGGTGTTCCGGTTAAAGTCCAAGCGGACCTGTGTGGTCTGGGCAGAGAGGTTCAAGCGGAATTGAGTTGAACCGGAAAACAGGTTCAAGCGGAACTGGGTTCAACCGGAAAAAATTCAGCTTGAAGTTCAAGTGGAAAAGGAGCTTGAAGTTCAAGTGGAAAAGGAGCTCCGCTTGGAGTTTAAGCGGAAGTTGAACCGGAAGATCAGTTCTTCCGGAAACAGCTGTTACGCGGAGATTCCTCCGGATTGACAGCTGTAAACGCGTTTTGAGCTAATTAAGGTAATTCCGCGTTAATTAGAAATCAATTTGCATTAAAGACGTTTAATGCAAAGTTTGACTACGAATTAACTTTTGAGTGCTCAACAAGAATTCCCACCACTATAAATACAGCCTCATTAGTTGAGGCAAAACACACCAGAATTCACAAGAATTCTTCTTCTCTCTAAACTCTCTCCTCTTCTCAAAACTTTCTTCCAATCTTCTTCCTGTTCGTCAGGATCTTCAAGAACTCGAAGGTAAACTTCAAGCTTAGAGTTATCCCGGCCGTACAATACGGTTTAGGCGATTGTACCCTGGGAAACAAAACGGATCTTCGGTAGACCCGGAATTTGTTTTAAGGGACCCGGGTTTTGACCCGAAGCCTTCGCCAAGGTTCCTTGGAACCTTTCTCGTTTTCTTAAACTAATATAAAAAGATTTTTCTCAAATCATTTTTCTTTGACCTTCAATTGTATTTTATCATTCAAAAAGTTTTTCTTGAACTTTCTGTCTTTATTTTATGGGTTATTGGATTTAAATAATCCCAACTATCAATAATTGGCCGATAATAATTCCAACTCAGGAAATGTTTTCTAACAAGCCAAACTTTCCCCCTATTTTCTTATGGTAGTCCCAAACTAACAGAATGTTAACACCGTTAACTTTTGATGATGTGGCATGTATAGGTGGCGGTCCACTTGACATTCTAATCTGACGTGGCATTATTTTGATGACATGGCCATGTCAGGTGGCTTTTTTTAGTTTTTTTTTTATTTGGCACCACCACCACCACAACTCTGCACCACCACCACCGCTTTGCACCACCACTACCGCTCCAACATCACCACCACCACCGCTCCTGCACCACCACCACTGCTTTGCACCACCACCATCGTTCTGGTATCACCACCACCACCGCTCCTGCACCACCACCACCGCTTCCCTCTCCACCGAAAAGTTAGGCTTCTTTCTTCGATTTCTAAACCTCCGGCTGCGACCACCACCACTATCACACATCGATTGGTTTTTGAGATCCGTTCTAGATCGACGAAGAAGAAGACGAAGACGTACCCTAATCTGTCGTTCTGGTTGAAGATGAAGTCTTTACCTCTGCCGGAACCGACTTCAACAACGTCGCTGACTGGCGGAACCCTAGCGGCAACTACGACTGTTGTTGCTTTTCGTCGTGCTTCGTGACCGAGAACGACCACGAGGGTCACACATTTGGGGCCAGGAAAGAAGAGGAAGAAAGCCCTCTTTGGTGGAGCCGCCGCCGCTTTGGCCGGAATCGTGGCCGGAACTGGCCTGCCGAAGACCAGGCATGAAAGCCCTCTTTGGTCTCTTGTTGTCGATGAGTTAAAAAATTAAAGAAAAAAACAATTACTTAAATAGACCCTCATCTTTTTTAATTTTCACAAATGCCCCTCATTTTGCCACGTCAGCAAAAATCTAACACCGTTAGTGGTCAGTTAGTTTGGGACTGCCAGAAGAAAATAGGGGGAAAGTTTGGCTCGTTAGAAAACATTTTCTGAGTTAGGATTATTATCGGCCAATTACTGATAGTTGGGATTATTTAAATCCAATAACCCTTATTTTATTTCATTCAAATCTATATTTTCCATTTCATTTGTACGTAATGTCATTTTAGTGTAACTTTTATTCATTTCATTGTAAAGTAATTCATCTCTTTCCTTGTATCGTAACTTCCTTTATTTCCTTGTAATCGTATTGATAGGAGTAGAATTTCCTTTCCGTGTATTGTAATAGACTAGATTTTCTTTTGTTGTAATCGTACTTAAATAAAAGTATTTATTTTTATTTAATTTCGCGAACGGTTTTCCTACAGTACAGTCGGTAAGTGGTGTGTATGTTTTTTGAGTAGTCCCGGTTTCGAATCACGAATAGAGGTTTTCTTTTTTTTAATAAGACTTTTATTTTGCCGCGCTTATAGTCTACACGTGTAACATTTTCCCATACTTAGGCTCTATAGGCTTCAATACTCTTCATTTTTAGCTATGGCGAGTCATCACTCGCTTCTCTTATCTTCGTCGGATGCATCTTTTTTCCTACATCTCTCTCTTTTTCAGCTTCTACGACTTTGCATGCGTTTGCGATCTTTGCAGGTGAGTCTTATTTTTATTCGATTATTCGTTTTAGATGTTCAAGATGGTAATTGTTGAATTCTATAAGTTAGGGCTTATGTTTGTTTGTTTTAGGGTTAATATTCTGTTACAGATTGTTCTTGAAATTATTTTTTGAGCTCTTAATTAAGTGGAGTAATTTAAAATTGCAATCTGTAATATTGTGCACTTAATATGATGTTATGTTAGAGTGTTAATTAATTGGGATTATTGACGATTCAGTTGTTGTGATGTTAATAAGTTAATTTTTTTTCACAGTTCTGCTGTTTTCAGCTGTTGTTGTGCTTTTCAAGAGGTTAGTGACATCCTATGTCTTAGAATTGAAACTTTGTCAACCTTTTAATATTGTTTGACCTGTGTTGTTTTTTTTTTTTTTTTTGTGTGAAATTTATCCAATCTGGTGTTTATTTAGGATTTTTTTTACCGAGTGTTAGCTACTTGATTAGGTTGATTGTTACTGAGGTTCAGAGATTTTGTTACACATCATATAAAGTGTATCAGACCTCTATTGACTTCATTTTTTTTTTGAATTATCAAAACTATTTTGCTAATTGGAATCAGTGTTTTTGAGGCTGGAAAAAAATTGGGCATAGCATATATAATGTTTGATTTTTGTTGATTTAATTGAGGTATAGTAAGGGTTGTTTATGACGGGTATTATTATGAAAACTGTTTCAGTAAACATGGTTTAGGTTATGTTATAATGTTGTGTAAGAAAGTTTATGAGAGCTGTATGGAAAGGTTTATTAGATTAGTATCTAAGATTGGATATTGTCGACGATATACCAGATTTTTGTTGATCTAATTCAGCTTTAGTAAGGGTTGTTTATGCTATTATTATGAAATTTGTGTTAGGAACCATGCTTTAGGTTATGTCATAATGCTGTGTAAGAATGTATATCAGAGCTGTATTTATCTAATATTTTTTTAATTATCAAGTTTATATTTGAACCGTAAGTAAGCAACGACATCAGAGTTGTTTCTAAGTGTGTATATTGATGTTGCTCTGTAGTAGTTTGCTTATTCAATAGTATTTGAAGAGATTCTGCAACTACTTATATCTCTTTAGTAGATTAGTTGGTTATTGACTTCAGAGACTGTTTTTATTAAACACTAGGTTCTGTTGTTCTATAAGCTTTGGAAGTTAATAAAATTTTGTCAACAGCCTTTGGAAGCTTTATATGTTTGATACTTTCTCCAAATTTCTTTACAACGTTTAGTTATTATAATAAGGAGCTTTTTTTTACTGACAGTTACTTATCTGATTAAGATCAGTGTTATTGAGGTTTGTCTAATATTGGGCATAACATATATAATCTTTTATTTCCCGTTATAGTGTTGGGTGGTATATATAGTGCACTATATAGTTGGTTTGTGTTGACTTTATTGTTGTTTGGTTAGGGCTGTTTATGACAAATATTATTATGAAATTTGTGAGAGAATAGTTAGTAGGGAATCGCATAAGATCTGTATCTAGTGGCAAAGCTTGAAAATATCAAGTGGGGGGTCGGGATCTAAATTTTTTTTTCATAACGTCAATTTTTGGGTAAATGGGGGTCGAAACCGGAGTATATCAAAATTTTCTACACGAAAATTATATACCCCTACATCGCAAAAAAAAAATTCGGAGGGTCGGACGCCCCCTCCCACCCCTTAAAAGCTACGCCCCTGTCTGTATCTAAGTGTGAATATTATTATAGTTGTGTCGTACCGTGATAATTCGATTGTTTTTGAAGAGGTCTTACAGACATTGATATTCTTATTACTAGGCTTTTATTGTACTTGTGGATCTTGTGGATCGATAGTTTTTACAGAAGTCTCACAATCATTTATATTGGTTTTAATAGGCTAACAGGTTGTTCACTTGGGAAAGTACAAATCATATTTTTATCTTATATGTATTTATTAAAGAAAATGTTTTTTAAATTTTTTTTAATGATATAGAAAATATTTAAAAATTTTAAAATATAATATAATTTGTTTTATTTATAGTGTCCGTTTGTTACAATGGAATCTCAATATAGTTCATTAAAGCCAAGAAAGAAAGTATCAAAATCTTTAGGTCCACGCTGTTATGCTCAACGTACTAATGCTTTGGAAGTTAATGATAGTTTGTCAACACCTCCTGGAAGTCTTATCAGCCTAGCCCCTTTGAATCCTTTAGGATCAGATGTTGTTTCATCTTCTACAGTTGCCGTTGCTCTTCCTTTACGTCGTACAAGAAATAGACGTTCTAGAGCGTCTGCATCTGTATCGTCTTTCTTCATGTCTACATCTTTTCCGGTTTCTCATAATAATCAAACTGTTGAGCCTGATTATTTAGGATCCTGTGACCAGACTTGTGAATACTGTGGTGCACTATTTTGGTTTGAGGAACGTGTTAAATCCAGCCCTCGTGGTGAACTACCTAAGTATAGTGTTTGTTGTCATCGTGGTAAGGTTCGTCTCCCAGTTCGAGCAGATCCACCTGATTATATAAAGGCTTTGTTTGGAAATATTCATTTCATGGACAATATTCGTAAATATAATTCGATGTATTCTATGACATCTTTTGGTGCTCAAATAGATGAGGCGATCAACGACGGTAAAGGACCGTATGTTTTTAAAATTCAAGGTCAAATCTTACACTAGACACGTCCTTTATGGCCTGATTCAGAGAAGGGTCCTAGGGTCCTAGATTTATGCAAATGTATGTTTACGATACTGAACACGAGGTTCGTAACAGACTGAATATATTTGACATAGATCATGATGGTGGCATATTATCTAAGGTTGTAGCTCTGATCATCTTCATATTAGACAATGTTACTCCTTTAGTAAAACTTCTTAGAACGGCAAGAGATATATATGCTACATGTTTTGTTCTAGATTTTGCCATTCATATATATGATGGAAAGAAACAACGATCATATAATGGGCCATCAGCTAGTACTTCAGGTGCTATTTTATGTGGTGATGCCAATGACTCAAGTGATTTTGATATTATTATTCATAATATACTTCATCCCTCATACATGGCTTTGCAATATCCACTTTTATTTCCCTTTGCTGAGCAAGGTTGGTCACCGGAGATGCGGCTCACTCTTCCTTCTCCCGATACAAAAAAAGACATGTCGTTATTCCAACTCTTAATTTAGACGCACCTGTTCGTAAACCTCACAATTAATATGTACTACAGTTTTCATATTCATGATAGGAGGAACGTTTATTCTTTTTGCCACTACGAGGTGATCGTTTGTTTCAGCAATATTTAGTTGATGCATATGTATCAATTGAACAAAACCGGTTACAATACATACGTGATAATCAGTCTGATCTTTGCACCGAGTTTTTACACGGCGTATATGACGCGATTTCACGCGGAGATACTTCTGGAAAGTCAGTTGGTAAAAGAATTTTGTTGCCTTCTTCTTTTACTGGTGGACCACGTTATATGTATAAGCATTACCAAGATGCTTTAGCAATATGTCGTGTACATGGTAATCCGTAGTACCTCGTTACTTTCACATGTAATGTTAGTTGGCCTTAGATTACCGAATATCTTTCATCGCCATCTGGTGTCGCTGGTGTTAGTAAAAAAAGACCAGATACAATTGCTAGAGTTTTCCGTTAAAAGGTTGAAAGGATGCTTTCTTTCATACGAAGAACAAATTTGTTTGGGACTGTTACAGCAGGTCATCTACTTTTTTATCGTGTATCAAAGTTTTTGTTGTTGTTCATTTATACTATACTATTGTTTTGGCTAAAAATTACTTAAGTTAAATTAGCAAAGTTTGAACCAAATTTGAATGTGAGGTTAGGTGTCTCGAATTCAGATGTGAAAACAATTTGAAATAATCCTGGGACAACAGCAGAATTCCAGGGTCAAATAACTAGAATCCTGGGTAAAAACTTAGGTTTATTTATGAAATCAGTTGAGAAACTTTATCAACACAAATGTAACCAGAAATGTAAGTAGGAACACCGAGATTTTGACTAGGGAAAAGCCCTTAGCCCTTAGATGTCTCTAAGGCGCCGCCGGCATAAAAACCCCGGGTAGCGATAACACACGCTACCAATTTATTGATCACTGAAAAATGTCGAGTACAATGTGTTCGCAAAGAGAATAATACGAGAATACAATCAGTAAAGCTCGAATGAGCTGAAAATGAATGACTAAAGGTCCTATTTATACTCCGAGAGCTCCAAGGACTCGTCCGATATTCCAGGGGTCTTCAACTGTTCTTCCGATATTCCAGGGATCCCCCCTCCAACGTCTCTTTCCGTTAGTTGACCGAGTTTCCAGCCAACTGACTTTGACCACGTGCTAAATGAGTCTTCAGCTTTCCTTATTCGACCGTTTGAGCGACTTTGTCAACCTGTTGTCTCTTAGATAAAAGCACGAGATACGTTAGTAACGAAATCCTAGCATGCAGGGTCATATCCACATGCTGGGTCATTGTAAAAATAAGGGCAATCCTTGGATTAGATCATATAAGTGTAAAATAAAATAAAGGTAAACCTTCCCGTTTGATGTTAATCATCCTGGGTCATCGAACATTACCTGTCAACATCCAGGGTCATACAATTCCTAGGTAATACCTGCCCCTGGATTATTAGCCGAGAATTCAGGGTATAACAATTGCCCCCAAATTTTCGCAAGTGGATAGAACTTACAGCTGTGAAAATTTGAATTTTTGGGTCACATCACCCCTTATCTTTAATCGTGTCCGTTAATTTCGCATCCATGATGCCACGTCTCGAGCGACCTCCCATCACCTCTGTAACTTCTTCTTTTCTTTAAATACTACCTTTAACCCCTCCTCTCTTTTCACACAAATTTCTTGAGAGCAAGGGTTTTCCTCCGACGCTTCCAGCTTCCGATTTTCTCCATTCAGGTAAACTTCTGCTCCAAACTTTTCCATCATTCCCCGATCATGACCCGTAAGAAAATACGAGCAGAGACGACGGCTGAGGAGACTGGAATCGAGGATTTCCTCGATCAGTTTTACTTGCAGAGCCGAGCGCTCGAAGCTTGCACCTTTACCGACGACGACATTGCTGCATTGTTGTCGTCGGGCCTTTTCCCCGAATCCGCTGAGATCAGACCCTTCGACAAAAGGGTTCGATCGGATTTCTGTTCTGAGACCTGGGTCTGCTTTCCTTTCACTCCTTTCTCCATGGGTCTTTCTTATCCTTTCTCCGGCCTCCTGGCCGAGTTTTTCAAGGCCACCGGTCTTGCCTACGCCCAAACCCTAC